>JAJOOO010002320.1:0-28085 GCA_029582685.1 Solanum piurae
TTTTATACAATTTGCATTTTTTGTATAAAGTGAGAGAGGCGAGTGAGAGAGCGAGATCTGGGAGAGGGGAACGAAAATATATGTATATATACAATTTTCTCTCGCTTTATACAACCACAAGCGCACTTTATACACTTGCGTTTGTATAAAAAGTGAGAGAGGCGAGGGAGAGAACGAGAGTGGCGAGCGAGATTCACCAGGAGAGAGGTGAAATAGCAACAGTTTGCTATGGGGTACAATTAAATCAAACTATATTTATAACATTTAATTTGAATTAATAGTCTGTTATTATATACAATTTTCCTTAGTTTGAACCAACAATCAACCCAACAATGACAAGAATTAATCAATATAGCCGTTTATCCAACTGTTTAAATTAAAAATAACAGATTTGTGTGTATACACGATGTAAAGGCTATGCATATCGATTAAAAAAAAAGTTAACAGCGAATTCAAATATTCAATCAATTATCTAATTTGGGTAAAGATTTCCTGCATTCAATTTTACTAATGGGCCAATATGTGAATGGTTCTTTCTCTCGAATATCTTACATGCAAAAAGTGTTTCACGTAAATCGAAAGAGTATTTTTTTTTAAAATGGGAGAGGGGATTACAATGTGGACTATCAGACTCTCGCCAATAAGGTAGGAGTTCAGGTAGCCAATCAACTAAACTACTAAGATTCTCTATAGACTGACAAAATAATATTTTTAATTTGAGCATCTTACATGACATTCTTAACATGATGAGAAATTATAAAACATTTTGATACATTAGTTACATATATATCTTTAATTTAAAGTTATAAGATTTAGAAGTCTTTCTTAATTTTCAAAATTCCATGCACAATTAAACTAAAACACATCAAACATGACAACTGGAATAGTTTACCTCCATAGCAAGTAACCCGCAATTATATATATATATATATATTCAGTGATACTGAAATTATTCCTGCAGTGAATGAGACTATTTCTTCTTTAATTAGAAATTTTGGGTTCGAACTTTGAATATGAAAAAGATTCTTGATAGGAAACACTTTTTCCTTCAGATTGGGCTCTATGAAGCACGAGTCCAAATTAATTAGACTTCAATACGATATATAAAGTAATCAACAAGAATAAAAAAAGTATATCAAGATTTTATGATAAAAACCCCTTTGAAAAAGAGAAAATTTATGGGTAAAGAAGAGTAAAGTAATTTACTATGATAAAGATTTCTTCACTGATAATTCATGAATAAAATACTTAAGTGATCACTGCACACCAAAACAACAACTTATGACTTATGAGTGATATAATACGAAAATTGTGAGTAAGAAATTCATCAAATAGTGTCCATCCCAATTTAATTATGTGGCAAATTTTGAGAGTCAATTAATTTTTTTTTAATCGAACTTTTATTATGTCTTTCAAATATTTGAAATTTTTAATTAATGTGATTTATATTACTTTTACGTAATTTTTAAATATATAGATTTTATTTAAAAAAAAAAAAAACTTAGAGCTTCTATGTTCGAATTCATGATCAAAGTATAGAAATTTGAATCTCAAAATTTCAACTACGCCACATAAATTGAGATAGAGAAAATATATAATTTATTTTGTTAATTAATAGTATGAAAAGTGAGTGTAGTTGGAGAGCAAAGTGTGTGGAGTGGGTTGTAAATTGTTAAAACTTGTACGCCTCAAAGCGTAATCAGAAGTGAGTTTTTATGTTTTTAATGATTGCTTATTGCATCAACTCAAAGCTACGCAATTTTGGCTATTTTGCTATTTCCTCCATTTCGTATTACTTGTTCACCTTGATATTTATATATATATATATTCAAAATTATTTATTGATTTATAAAATAAAGATATAATTTTTTTATTTTGTTCTTAATTATGTCCTTTTCAAAATATAAATATTGTAAAATTTCAAAAAAATTCCTTCACGGTTAATTTTGATATTAATGGATAAGATATATAAATAGTGTTAAAAAGAGTTAAAAGGGTAAATTAGTAAAAGTATAATTCTTACTAGGTCTTAGCTCCATCATACTTGTCCTTAATTGCTCTAGCGTAAGCCATCTCCGAGCTGGGATCCTCAATAGAACCTCTCTCGGAATCTTGTTATAAGTTTTTCCTAGGTTGATGTGAATATCATGTGAATGTGATCTATTTTTCTTTCTCTATACTACTTCACCAGTCTCTTAATCAAAGAATGACTTCTAGTAGTTGAACGATCCGACATGAATCTGAATTGGTTCTTGAAACTAGAAATGTCCCTTCTCACCCTTAATTATTAGCTCCACCAATCTCTCCCAAATTTTCATAGTGTGACTTAGCAGTTTGATATCCCTATAATTATTACAATTCTGAATGTCACCCTTGTTTCTTATACAAAGGAATCATCATACTCCACCTCTATCTGTGCTCTTTCAAATTCCGTTGCAATATCATATGATCGTTCTCCCCCTCCTCCTGTGCATCCCATGAATAATACCCTTAATCTCACCACCAACACTTTATCATCCTTGTCCCTGATGTACTTCACTTGATCCAAATCTCGGACCTTCCTTTCTCTCACTTTGACTAACCTATGCAACTTCTTATTTTCACCTTTATCCTCAAACTTTACATATAAACATTCAAAAACTATTATTTTTGCCATCATAACTTCTAACCAAATATAGCAAATATATACCTTATTCTTTCTTTTTTCCTCATTTTACTCTCTTGTTATCACACATATTTCATTTTCTTCTCCCTCTTATTTCCTTATTTTTAACTTATATAATAAAGCTAGAGCCAGCAAACTACACTTTCCCCAAGAGTCATGTTAACTTTGCATGAAGACAAGAAAAAGATAATCCAAAAGTAATCACAACAAAATTAAGATAAAACATCACAAAAAAAAAAAAAACTAATTCTTTATATATATATATGTTTAAACTTCTTCTTGTACTCTATAGGGGTTTCTCATTTTTTGTTCTTTGTTTCAATATATAATAATTTTGAAGGTATGGAAAATTTGTCTAATAATGGTCTAAGCCATCTCTTCATGACAGTATTTCTCCATTGTTTCTCCATATTCATGGTGATTCCATCCATAACTGATATTACTATGTCAGCCATTTGTCCTGGAAAAGATGAATGCTCCATTGCTATATATCTCACCGGAATTCAACACGCGGTATTTATTCTTTCCCTGAATAAATTAACAGTTCTGTGAGTTCAACTGAATTTATTATTTTCCTTATTTTTTTTGTTGATATAAAATGTTGATGAATCACAATGAATCGTGGCAACAAGGGGGTTTTCAATTGGAATTATGTATGCATGTACAAACAATTTAGAATGTATGTACACGTTTAATAAAATAACACTCATTCTGAACCTACCGACTAATGGCACTAATACTTGTAATTTTGCTTACGTCTTAAGTTTTTGTGTTTTTGTTTTGTTTTTTTTATTTCTTAGCTGGAATTCATAGAAGGTGACTTGCTACTTTTTTTTTCTTCTTATAAATGAATTATGCTCATATAATAAAGTGGTATTTTCAATTTAATTAAAAAAAGTGAGGGACTTTAATTTCCTTATTGTTCCAAAGTGACATGTTTTCCACCCTTTTAATTTCCACTTAATAGAGCTATACACTTTACAGCAATGGCTCACTAGCTAATTACTTTTCCTCTAGCCTCTCACATTTTGCTCAAATCTTATGATATATGCAAAATGAATAACTTGAAAACATACATATAATGAGTTGCGATTATCACTAACTCTAAATTTTGAATCCATCACGGTATATCTGTCGTGCAGCAAGTTAATTATTTAGAGTTAAGTTTAATTGTGAATCTTAATACACTTCAAAGGGAGAGTACTTGTTGAACTTGTTTAGAAGGGAATCAAATTAAAAGGTGGAAAAGAACAAATAAATAAATAGAGAAGAACATATACTTAAAGTTACAACTATAGAAATGTTTATAATAAACTATTTTTATAAAATACCCATGTGCCTTATCTAGTCATTAACCATCCTAAAATTATATTTCTATACGTATGTGCCTAAATTATTGAAGAATATTTAAACAAAAAATAAATAAATGTAAACACGTGGACACTATCCTAGATAGCCAAATAAAAAGAATCATCCCTCCTATGGTATGCTCGAGATTTTGAATTCAAATTTTGAGAATGAATTTCTTTTCATAAATAAAGGTGAGAGAGCTATAATTTTGTTTTATACTTTCTTCAAATTAATATATTGAACCAGTGAATATCTAATACGAGATGATTATATTAAAACAAAAGACTACGTTATCTTGTTTTTAAGTGAGAAGTTTCCCTAGTTCCTATGAAATTTCCCTTTAGAAAGGGAAACTTCTGCTAGTTTTAACTTTAAATTATCATAGTTAATTTGTCAAGTAATGCAAATGCCTCATCTTATATGCCTACCCCACTTTAGCTACCATTTTCTCCTCTTATTTTTTTTAAATTATTATACGGAGTTCATGGCAGAGCAAAGATTTTTACTAAACAGGTTCAACATATAAAGAAGTAAATGCATGAAAAAGTAGAAGGAAGTTATACATCTAATATATTTATATACATAAAAAAATAATTTTAACTATGTATAAATAATGTAATTTTCTACCAAAAAGGGTTTAAATGAACCCCTCAACCCTACCTGACTTCGACCTTTCATAGAATGATATTTGTTAAATAGATATTGATTTAACTCAATTCCAAAATCATATAAGGGCGCAAGTCAATTACACCCCCGGGCACGATCTATTTGGGAGCCCAACATCATATAGGACTGATTCTGATATCATATTAAATGGACCTTCCATTTAAGAATATTCAAATAATACTAAAAATCTTCACATTGTCAGCTACAATTTAGACTTTTTATTGGATATGATGAATACAATTTTTTTGGTGAAATTGATGAGTTGGTAAATTTTAATTTTATTTGATGACGGTGCAGATAATAGGTTTGGGATCACTAATTATAATGCCTGTGTTGGGGAATCTATCAGACACTCATGGAAGAAAAGTAATGCTCATGCTCCCTTTGACCCTTTCTATATTTCCTCTAGGTACCTACTACTATTCCCTCCGTCTTCGCTCTCGTTTGATTATAGATTTTGAAATTAAAACACGTAAATTTAACTTTTTGAAGTTATGATGGTTTACTGTTACAAAAACTAGTTTTATGAATTTAGTATAGTGATTTTACCAATACAAAAAATAAAATTTATAATTTAGTGTTACAATAACAATATCATACTCAGTGTAGTTTCACCAGTGCGATTTGAAGGCGGTGGGGTTTACGCAAGCCTTATACCCTTATCTTTATGGGATGAAGAAACTGTTTCCAATAGACCTCGACTCAAAAAAATGAAATTGTGTAACAACATATTGATCATATCTTGACTATTTTTGTCATGTGGACAGTGATATTGGCATACAGCAGGACAAAATACTTCTTCTATGCATACTATGTCCTAAAAACTCTGGTTGCTATGGTTTGTGAAGGAAATGTTCATTGCCTTGCTCTTGCCTATGTGGTAAAAATTATTTATACTAACGATATATATATATATATATTATCCAATTAACTTTTTTTTATTTATATTGACGATATATATAACTTAATTCAGGCTGATGTTGTTCCAGAGAGTCGTCGCGCCTCTGTCTTTGGAGTCCTATCAGGCATTGCCTCCTCTGCTTTTGTCTGTGGAAATCTCTCTACTCGCTTTCTCTCCGCGGCTTCCACTTTCCAAGTACGTGAACGTGACACTCGTTTTATTCTGATACGTCTTAAAAACGTTTAACGCTATTTTAGTACTAATAATACTACGATTTAACTTATATTCACTAACACTATAATGAAACGCGATTGAACATGTTACAAAAGGTTAGTTAGTTACCTCTTATAACAAAATACGTACTATCTGTATATAGAAGTTAAACTCATAATATTATATACGACTTTCGCGATTTCAATTTTTTTGCTAAACTAAACTATTGTTACCAACAGGTTGCTGCAACAGTGGCAGTAATAGCTCTTGTATACACAAGAATGTTTCTTCCTGAGCCTTTTATAAAAGATCAAATTTCTACTAAAGGAATAGAGACAATTTGTCTATTGGAAAAAGCTCCAAAGAATAAATTCCAATTATTCAAGACATTGCCTTCTTTCAATGATGTGTTATGTTTATTAAGGAATAGGTAAGATTGTGAATTCACTCGATGTTGGTCGAACTCTTCAAAAATATTGTTGCACTCGTGTCAGATCTTTCAAAAATGAGCTATTTTTGGTTTTGGAGGATCTGACACACAAATGATGATATTTTTGAAGAGTTCAAGCAACATAACGGTTCATGCTTTATTTTTTTTATTTTTTTTTGGCTTTCTTATTAATCATGGTTATTGTAAAAATTTGCAGCTCCACATTCTTACATGCAGCTATTGTTTCTTTCTTTGCCAATGTTGCACATGTTGGACTTGACTCTTCTCTTCTTGTAAGTTTCACTACTTCCCATTAATGTGGGAACCTCGGTATTTAACTGAGGCGGATTCAGAATTTGAACTTTATGAGTTCCTGTAGAAATCTTAAGTTAATATATAGTAATAGACGAGTTCACAATTAAATATTTATAGATATATACGCCTCTAATTGTCTAGTGTAATATTGGGATCTTAACATGACTAGCCGGTAGTATAAGACATTACAACAAAAACAACTTTTAGTGGTGATAAATATATTTATTAACAAAGAGTGCTAAAGTCTTTACCAACATTAGTTAACTGACATTGGATCCAATGTCGCTATAGGCTTTAGGGACATTTATAAAGAGTATTAATTGCGCTAAAAATACATAATTAGTGACAGTTAAGCTATTGCCGTTAATTAATTACCGCTAACGATCATTTTTTATGTAGTGAAATATGGATAAAAGCTACTTGGTTCGCGTGAACTTGTAGGTTCTAGTCTAAATAAACCTCTAATTGTCTAGTATAATATTGGGATCTTTACACAACTAGCCGGTAGGATTCAGTCCGTACTTTTCAGTATACATAGATTATACATATAGTATACATAGATTATACATATAGTATACATCGATTATACACATATTATACATGAGAAAGTGCATTTTTTTGCAGTATTTCTTGAAGGCTCAGTTTCACTTCAACAAAAACCAATTTGCTGATTTGTTGATAATTTCTGGGATTGCAGGATCCATATCACAGGTGGTTATTTTTTGTTTTATATGTTCATATTATTTTTCATTTTGCTTCTCAATGAACTTATTATATCTTTAATGTTTTAATATTCTTGCAGCTTCTTTTGATGCCCATATTAGTTCCTGCTCTTGGAGAGGAAAAATTGCTCTCTGTTGGACTCTTTTTTAGTTGTGTTCATGTACAGTATTAACTCTATCCTTGACTATATTTTCACGGGATGTTCACACAAATAGTCAGACAGATTTACTGTTTACTTTTTCTAGCTGGTATACATAGATTATACCTACATTGCTCCGACTCTTCAAAAATATCAATGGGTGCGCGTCGAATTCTCCAAAAGTGATGTATTTTTGGAGATTCCGACAAGGATGCAACATCGAAAGTGAAGAGTCTGTGCAACTTAGGATTATACATGATGATACACATGTTATACATGAATTATATACTTATTATACATCCGATGGCTATTTTTAGTTTAATCAGTTTAATGGATAGCTATTTAGGTTAATTCTTCTAAGAAAAAAAAATCAATTTAAAGCATTCAAAGATTTTATTTAACTAATGTTGACTCAAAAATTCAATTATGCAGATATTACTTTACAGCATTGCTTGGTCTTCATGGGTAATTTCTTCCATCCTTGCTAGTTTATTTCATATGTTTTTAGCCCTTCTCCTGATCTATTACTCTCTCCGTTTCATTTTACATGAATGTTTTTGAGTACTCAAGAAAGGTTTTTGAAACTTGTAGTAATAAACATGTCATGACAAGACGTTTTAAGTAACTGTAAAATCATGTCATTAAGGGTAAAATGAGAAGTGATCAGAGGGACTAGCTTTTATGTTCTTCGTGATATGGCTAATTATCTACTTTACCATGCAGGTTCCTTATGCTAGCGCTTTGATCTCCGTTATGTCTATTTTCGTGATGCCTTGTGTAGGTCTCGTATATATAATCGTTTGTTTTTCGATAGTTTTAAAGTTAAAAATCACTAAATGTTGTACTTGATTGCAGTTGAAGAGCATTGCATCCAAGCAAGTTGGTCCAAATGAACAGGTTTGTTATCAAAATTTGTTCTCATATTTGTTTAAACTCTGTTTTCTTTTTTTCCCCCTGTTGTATTCTGTCTTGTAAACGCTTTTGTTAATGTATTTCTCGTGTAGTTTCTTGTCTGTCGATTTCTGTTACTATCTATTGTCTCTTGTACTTTGATTATCACACTTATTTTGTTGTAGTTACTATAAAAATGATTATAGTATTTTGCCATGACTGCTATTTCTTTTTCGATCTGCTTTGATGTGCTTGTACTTGAGCTGAGGGTCTATCGGAAATAGTTTGTCTACCTCCCAAGTAGGAATAACGTCTCTGTACACTCTACCCTACCCAGACTCAACTTGTGAGATTACACTGGATATGTTGTTGTTGTTGTAGAGCTATAAATAGCATGTTTTCATTGTCTCAAAATCTGTTTTATTATTTCGTGTTTTCAGGGAAAGGTTCAAGGATGCATAACAGGCATATGTTCTTTCGCGAGTGTAGTTTCCCCATTAATTTTCAGTCCTTTAACAGGTATCAAAACTGGGATTTTGTTATTCTCCCCTCGTGTTCGCGATATACAAAGTTCATTTAATCTGATTGTTAATAAGGTGTCATTTTTTTTCCAGCTTTATTTCTATCAGATCATGCACCTTTCCATTTCCCAGGATTCGGACTAGCCTGTGCTGCCTTTGCTTTAGTAAGTGATTTTGGCTTCTGAAATTACATCTTCGATTTCTTGTGTTCATACTCGAGCATCCGTGTATCTAATACACAATATGTTACCGTGGTTTAGAGTCCCACGTTTGTTGGTGAATAGACTTGTAGTCTGCTTATATGGACTTGGACAATCCTTCCCTAACGAACTAGCTTTTAGGACAATACTAATGAAATGATAGTCGTGAAGGATTTCAAGTTTAACATTATCGATGCTTATGCAGATGATAGCCTTCATTGAGAGCTTCATGATAAGTTCAGCTTGTCCTGTAATCAATTGCAGCCTAAGCAATTCAGACTTCGAAGAGCCTTAAATTCGACATGGAATACGTTTATGTTGTCAATATCGTTGAGTTGGCTCACGTCTTACAGGAAAAAACTCGAATTACTGCAGTCTCAAAGAAAATATGTTTAGATTTGCTTGTAATGTAACTATATAGAAGTGTAGTTTGTCAATAGGAATTTAAAATATGTACATATGTATGACAATGAACATGTACTAGGAGGTGCTTCTTTCATTTTTTGCTGTTATTTGATATCTTTAGAAGTGAATTCAAGCACCAAATTTCTTTTCCTTCGAAATCATAATAAGCCAAAAGTCATAAGTTATCGTAATATCTTATTTCTTTATATAATTATAGATGGATTTTCTAAGGGCTAGTCTTTTAGACATGATAAAATATGTTTTACCATATGATTCATTATTTCAATTTCAAATTTGAAAAGAGAATTTAAAATTTGGTTTTGCATTCCGAATTTTTAAACTTATTTTCCCATTCCATCAATCAGAAAGATCAATAGTGCTTCTACTTACAAGGTAACATGACTTGAACCGTCAATCTACTGATTGACGATAAATGTGATCAACCACTGGAGCAATCCTCAATTCTGTTTCAAAATAGATTAAAAAATCATTTTGAAACAAAAGGAATATTATATTATTTGTGACATAAGAACAAGAGGGGAAAAAGGGCTAATGGGGAACAAGTATTAAAAGTGTAGTACCACTAACTTTGGAGAAAAAGCAGTGTGACGAAAGCAAAACAAAGATTTTTTTTTTTCAACCTTCTAGATTAATGGATGGAGGGATATCCACATGGTCCCCTTCCCACCCACATCCAACCCCTGATTACATAGGCGGATTCAGAATTTAAACGTTTGACTTTACTCCTCATAACTTAAATTTTGGTAAATTTAGATAGATATATTGATATTTGAGATAGAAATTATTGAGTTGGGATGATCCGTAATCAACGACGTAAGAGGTTCATGTTAGATGTTAGAGTGGGTTAGAGTCACACATTGATCGAGAAATAGACTAATGATTGTTTATATCTACTTAGACAATCCTTCTCTCTTGAGCTACCTTTGAGTTAAGTCCAAGTGTTGTATAGTGAACTTTATCCTTGTTTGAACTCCCGATTTATGCTCCAGTTTGCACCCGGACATGAAAGGACATTATAATAAGTTAGAGTCCCGTATCTATTAAAAGGAAACAACTCAAATATGTCATCGAATTTTGAGAAAATGCTCATCTATACCATCCATTAAAAGTTTGGCTCATTTATGCCATTTTTATTTGAGAAAAAAGGTTCATCCATGTCATTATTTGTTAACGGATAACAATTTCGATTTTGCAAAACCATTTTTTACACGTGGTCAATTATGATTCTGGCACATCATTAATTAAATCACTTTTTAAATAAAAAAAGTTCAAATATGCCATCAAACTTTGAGAAAAGGCTCATCTATGTCATCCGTTAAAAGTTAATTTGGCTCATCTATGCCATATCGATCAACAAATAATGGTATGAATTAGCCTTTCTCAAACAGAAATGACATAAATTAACCAATATTTTAATAAATAGCATAAACAAGCCTTTTTCTCAAAATTCGATAAGGTATTTGAGCCTTTTTCCTTTCTTAAAAAATGGACTAGTAATTTATTTATATATACTATATTTTCATTTCTTTAGATTTTGAACAACCTACAACAAATTAAAGTAGCTCATTTAAATGTTGCAGACTATTTCTAACTTCCATTAACATCAGTATTTTTCCAACCAATAAGATACTATACAAGTGATTCAAGCAATGAGGTAATCAATCCAATTAATTATTAAATGAATCTAATTGCACCAACATAAAATTCTTAATTATAGTCCAATATGAAGAAAAAATAATGCATATTTGTTTTTAAAAAAGTTTTTGATGGTGTCATCGTATATAGAATCTCTTTAGTGGAAAATGAGACAAGTTTATAATCTTATTGGACAAGAAGAAACAAGGTTGTGGTTGTGAGTAACTATCAAGCTCTATATATTCCAATTTTAAAATCCAATAAAATATGCATGAAATGGATATAATTCTTAAACAAAGTTTAATTAAGAATTAAAAAAGAGCTATAAGACAGTTTGGTGATATAAACAAAGCTTACAAACCTTGTTTGAATCCACATCCTTCAATAACAGTATTTCTGGATCAAAGTATTAACGGAAATCATTTTCGTTCAATTTCACACAAAAGTATTTTTGACCCTTTTCCCATTTGATTTATAGAATTCGAATAAAAGTTAGTTACAAATAATAACAATAATATACCTAATGTAATTTCAAAGTGGAGTCTGAGAAGGATAGGCTGTAACCATACCTTACCTCTACCCCGCAAAGCAAATGAAACAACAGATAGTAATACATATTGAAGAATAAGAAACTACGCGATTATTGAATAAACTATGTTCTTACTTGCTTTTTTGTTTGCATTCTTTTATATTTTCTGTTTCATGATGTAAGCAGATGATATAAAGAATATATGTACATTGTAGTAGTTCTTCAACTACTCTATTTTTTATTTGAATTTTTAACTAGTTTTCTCTGTACCTTCCTTTTTTCTTGTGATAAATTAATTAAATTTGAATAAGAGGAGTATATTCACATTCATTTTTTGTAATATTTTCTTAAACTGATTCTGTTTTTTGGATGATGGAAGATTCTGTGAGTTGCAGTAGTAAAGGATTATTGGAGTTGTCTCAGAATCGTACTCGAAAGAGAAGAGAGAAAGTTGAAGTGTTTCAAGAAGTGATTCGAAGATTAAGAGAGTCGAATGATGAAGAAGCGAATCAACCTGATTTTGAGGATGAATTGTGGGCTCATTTCACTAAACTCCCTCTAAGGTAATCTTTCTTTTTCAAGTTTTAAGCTAGCGTTTGACCATAGATTTTGTAAATTTATCTTCAAACGGGATCAGACCATGTATGATGTCTAGTAGTCTTGTTGTCCGTTCATATTAGTAGTTGTGATATTACTCTTGTAGTAATTTCTTGTCCTTTGATTTCTGTTACTATCTGTTGTTTCTTGTAACTTGATTCTCGTATTGTTTTGTTGTAGTTTCTGTTCTGTTACTATTTGTTGTTTTTGTTATTATCTGTTGTTTCTTGTACTTTCGTTACTTCTTTTTCTTTTTGGGACTGTTTGTGTTTGGGCCGAGGTCTTTTTCTTGTAGTTTTTTGTCCTTTGATTTCTGTTCCTATCTGTTGTTTCTTGTTACTTGATTCTCGTATTGTTTTGTTGTAGTTTCTGTTCTGTTACTATTTGCTGTTTTTGTTATTATATGTTGTTTCCTGTACTTCCGTTATTTCTTTTTTTCTTGGGACTGTTTGTCTTTCAGCCGAGGGTCTATTAGAAACAACCTATCTACCTCTGAGGTAAGGGTAAGATCTCCGTATACTCTACCCTCCCCAGACCCCTCAAAGTTTCAAGTTTCAACTTCAAAATCTATGACCAAAATGGGAGCTAAGTTATAAGTCTATTATACCGGTGCCAAGAGTTTGTTTGTGGTGAGTAGTTTAACGGGTTGTTACTCTATTTTCCGAGTTATCATAAGTTCAAAGATGGCTAATATAGGTATGCAGTGGATGTGAATATTGAGAGGGCACAAGATGTTGTTATGCACAAGAACTTGCTGCAAATGGCACACTATCAGAATCCTGCGCCAGCAGTTGAAGTCCGCCTAGTGCAGGTAGTACTATTGTCCAACTTTCGCGCTTCATTCTTTCTATGATGACCAAATTATGTCAATATACATGTCTGATGTAAATATCTGAACTCAATCATGGACGTAGTAATTAGATTGTCACTTCAACGAAAATTATCAAATACGTGCCATGGACTTGAACCGTGACATTTACAATTTCTCTTGATTTTCTTTGATGTTTTTCATTTTTTGATTAACATATATGATTGAAGCAAATTGAATAAAAACTTGTTCATTTGATATTTCCGCTATCCAGATTCATCGAATATCTGATGGAAATCCCGGGGATTCAGTTCATTCCACTTTCTCGAGAAGGGGAGATGCACAAGGTATTGATCACCATGGCAGGTAGAGACATGACAATACAAATTTAAATATATCTGAACTCTCTTTACTATGTTCAGTATAGTGATGAAATCTTCAATTTTTTTACTTTTCATTTTCAAATTTACAGCATGCATCCTCCACCTGCCTTTGGTTTGTCTCCAAGCACAGAGCTCGCGTTAGGAACCAATAAATTATATGTTCAAGATGGAAATAGTGCTGTGTGTGGAAATTCATTGTCATTTCGGTAATATTCTGATACATTTCTCCTGATTTAGCTTTCACTTTGTTCTTTTCCTTAATCGTCGTGTGTCAAGATTTTGCAAGTTTATGATGCTGTTATAATCAGGGAGAATTTATTAATTCTATCTTCTGTACTTCTGTTTCGCAGGCCTTTGTATGAAATAACGATTTCAACACTTGATAAGCCCAAGCTCCTCTTTCGGGTAAGCCTTTTCTATGTCAACGTTATATCTCTTTCAAGAATCTCTCTGTACTCTCATAGAATGATGTTATATATCCTGGTTCTCCAGAATTTTACCATTTTCAAGTAAAGAAGAAAAATTGCTTTTCGTTTCGTGCAGTGACCAACTCCAGTTTGTCAATACAGAAAAACATCCCCTTTTGATGCTGCTGTCAGGATTACAATTTTTTGTCATGTTTTCGAGTTCTCCTTGCAGCATTTTATTAGTAGTTCTGTGTCTTCGTAAGTAGTTTACCACCGTGTTGCCAAACTAATGTGTCACTTATAGCCATTTGTTCAGACATTTTTCCTCTCCTAACATTCTCTATTAAGTTCTTTACATGATATATCGATTAAGATTAATGCACGTTTATTTCAGTTGACTTCTTTACTTTCGGAGATTGGATTGAACATTCAAGAAGCTCATGCTTTCTCAACGAAAGACGGTTACTCCTTGGATGTCTTTGTGGTTGATGGTTGGGAAAATGAGGTACTTATTTAGATCAACATATAAATTGAGGTACTTCATCTCGATATATCTTCATATAAGTCTCGACGTTCTGTCTCTTTTGTCATTGTTAGGAAACTGATCAGCTAAGAAGTGTCCTGTTGAAGGAAATTTCAAATATGGAGGTAAAAGTCATTGACAGACTCAATGCAACGCTGAAACAGCCGGGGTTAAATCAAGACCTTTTGTTCCCCAAAATGAAGTTTGTACAAACTGGTATCAACATCACCGCGAACCATGTAGATACACCAAGCAACGGGAGTGAAGCATGGGAAATCGACAATGCACGGCTGAATTATGAATATAAAATTGCAACTGGCTCAACTGGTGATTTGTCAGTAAAAATGTCAACTTTGAATCAAGAATACAATATAGTCACTCACGGTGACCTAACGATTTATCGTATTTGCAGGTATAAAGGTTCATTCCATAATCAGGAAGTGGCTATTAAGGTTCTCAAGTCTGAGTGCCTAAATGAAGATATGCAAAGAGATTTTGCTCAAGAAATTTATATATTAAGGTTCGAACGATAGCATTTTGTCCCGTTTGGTTGCTGCAATTTTACTACTATCAACTTCAATGTGTGTGTGACGCGCACTACCTGATCACCTCTTTCTGGTACTTACAGGAAAGTCCGCCACAAGAATGTTGTGCAATTTATTGGTGCATGCACGAAACCTCCACGATTATGTATAATCACAGGTAATCACAGGACAATACTGATTGTCCAGTTTTACTCTTTCAGTACCAGAATAGACTTCTCTCATCTATCTTCAAATGTTACCTTCAATGCAGAATTTATGTCTGGTGGAAGTCTCTACGATTTTCTGCATAAAACGAAAGGGTTTTTCAGGCTTCCGGTGTTACTCAAGGTTGCTATTGATGTTTCAAAGGGGATGAGCTATCTGCACCAAAATAATATAATCCATAGAGACTTAAAGACTGCCAATCTCTTAATGAATGAAAATCAAGTAAGAAATGAAGTCGATTTCCTGGTGATCGATCTTATATGTAAAAAGACTCTAAACAGACTGCCTACATATTGTGCTTTATAGGTTGTGAAGGTTGCTGACTTTGGTGTTGCTCGTGTGCAAGTTCAGTCTGGTGTCATGACAGCAGAAACAGGAACATATCGATGGATGGCTCCTGAGGTCGACCCTCCCTCCCTCTCCTTTACTTTCTTAAACTTCGTGAAAGTCAAAACCAGACAAACAAATTGAAAAAACGGAGGGAGTTATAACAGTTATCTTGCTTCCATAACATAACATTAGTCTCAAGTTTTATTTCGTTTGTTTGATATTACAAAGGTTATTGGACATAGACCTTATGATCGAAAAGCTGATGTTTTCAGCTTCGGGATTGTACTGTGGGAGCTGTTAACAGGAAAGGTAATAATGTTTCGTTCGTTTATTCATCCATTTCAATCATTAACATAGCTTCTTCATGTGTGTTTTATTAGCATTTTGCTTAAAACTTTCATATTGACAAGTTTATTATAAGGCAAATGGATTCTTGTTACATATTTTATTAACTCAGTAGTTCATCATTTTTGTTTCCTCATGAGCATTTCCTTGGCTTTACAAATTTTCAGTGTCAATAATCGTTTTTATCGATGTTAACATATCAGCTTCCTTACGAGTTCTTGACTCCATTACAAGCTGCAGTGGCTGTGGTTCAGAAGGTATTACATATCTCATATTTCCTCTTGAATTTTGAACGATTCTACTTAATAACTCGTACGTGTACTATATATGGTTCGATCACAGAAAACTTAGCAGTAAAAACAGATTTTGTATAGATGAGGTTGTGCTCTCTACATTAGTTGAATTTCCCTAACATACAAACTATAGGGTCTAAGACCAACGATTCCTGCGAACACTCATCCAATGTTGGTGGAATTGCTCGAGAAATGCTGGCAGCAAGAGCCGCTCTTAAGACCTGAGTTCTCCGAGATACTTGACATCTTGCAACACATGACCAAAAAGGTACTCGTCGTGGTAGCAGAATCAATTTCAATGAGATTTCTGCATTTGTTTTGTGTTTGTAAAAACTTGAATTGAACTAGCATTGCTCTGCTTAAACACAGATGGTTGAAGAAGAGAAAAGTAGCAAAAGAAGAAGCCTTGGATAACCATTGAGGACGCAGAATGCATAACACGCATTTTACTTTTAAGTTATATATACTGACAGTGTGATTTTCATTTTCTTTTTAACTATCAGTGTTGTATAACTATGATCTGTAGTAGTAGATTAGCTACAACTTTTACAAGGTTATAAATTGATGTTTTAGCATTGGGATTTACATGTAAGTACTTTGTAACTGACATGATCATATTGTATAAATATATAGTCTGAACTGCAGATTTGTTAGCTGTTAATAAAAGTCTACACTCACCCTCTTTGTTCATATAATCTCAAAATTACTTACTTTTTTTCATTGAAGAAAACCAGAATCAAGAAGAAATATATAGTTAAAGTGATCAAAATCAGTAGAATAAAAGAATATTTATTTTAATTAGGGATAAGGCATAAGTATCTTTTCGACTATGATCGAAATCTCAGAGACACACGTTAACTAAACTAAGGTTCTATTACCCCATGAACTCATTTTTTTGTAATTTTGTACACCTTTTGACTTCCGTGGCACTCCATGACTCCACCCAATTGAGGCGCGTGAGAGATATTTTGATGTCACGTAAGTCAAAAAGGTCTACAAAATTACAAAACAAATTGGTTCAGGGTAATAAAACCTTAGTTTAGTTAAAGTGTGACTCGGCGATTTTGATCATAGTTTAGAGGTACGTATACCTTATCCCTTGAGAAGTAGACAACTAAAAGTGGACGGACGGACCGACATTTTCAGTTGCTTTAAGAAAGAAAATGCATGAATCTTCCATCATCATCTCTTCTTTCTTTCATTTTTCTCCAGAATATTCCTCCATCTTCAAAAACCACAAAAAAGAAATGAGGAATAATAGTAGTAAAACATCTTTTTCAGACACTACAAATCCCACTTTATTCACTGTTACTTTGTTCTTTCTTGATAATAGTGATTCATTCAAGAACAAGCCAAGAATCACCTTCCCCTTTTTTCAACTTTTTATCTTCTTGAAATGGAAAAACTTAAAAAATCTTTCAAATCTGAAATAGAAGAACATCAAAATCTCTTAAACCAAACTGAAAAATCTAATCTTTCCATGTTTAGAGAAACCCCAAAACCCCTAAAAGAAACTGAACTGTCCATTTCATCAGAACCCCATTTCACCAAGAATGACAGTAATGATAAAGATTTCAATTTTATCACAGAATCACCATGTTCACAACAAGAAGTTTTGGTTTGCAGTTCCACTTCTTCTTTTAGGAAAAAATCAAATCTTTTGGTTAACAGGACAAAATCAAGGCTAATGGAACAACCTGAGCAAGATCAGAGGTCTGGGGTTTTGTTAAAAGATAGTGAAATTGAAGAAGATGATCCCTTTTCAGATGAGGATTTACCTGAGGAATTCAAGAAAGTGAAGTTTAGTTTATTAACTGTTCTTCAGCTGGTGAGTTTAGTTGGGATTATTGCTGTTTTAAGTTGTAGTTTTGTGTTTAGTGTATTGAGGGAAAAGAGGGCTTTTGGGCTTGAATTGTGGAAATGGGAAGTAATGGTTTTGGTGTTGATTTGTGGAAGATTGTTTTCTGGTTGGGTTATAAGGTTGGTTGTGTTCTTCATTGAGAGTAATTTTTTGTTGCGAAAACGCGTTTTGTATTTCGTGTATGGATTGAGGAATTCAGTGCAGAATTGCATTTGGTTGAGTTTGGTTTTGATTGCTTGGCTGTGTATTTTTGATAAAAAAGTTGATAAAATCACTGGTGGGAAGGTTTTGCCTTATGTGTCAAGTATTTGGATTTGTCTTTTGGTTGGTGCATACATTTGGTTGTTGAAAACACTTCTTGTGAAAGTACTGGCTATGTCATTTCATGTTAGTACATTCTTCGATCGAATTCAAGAATCTTTGTTTAATCAGTATGTGATCGAGACGTTGTCTGGGCCTGCATTGATTGAGATTGATCAAACGGAGCACGAGGAGGAAGAGAAAGTTATGGCTGAAGTGGAGAAGCTTCAGAGTGCTGGGGCTACATTGCCTGCTGATCTAAAGGCAAGCATATTTGCAAAGAGACCGATTGGAACACCACGCAAGACTCCTACAGCTTCTACTCCGAGGAGTTCTGCATTTTCGAGGGCTATTTCTGAGAAGGAAAAGGAAAAGGAAAAGGAGGGTGGAATTACTATAGATCATCTGCATAGACTGAATCAGAAGAACATTTCTGCTTGGAATATGAAAAGGCTAATGAATATGGTTCGAAATGGTGTGCTGTCAACTTTGGATGAGAAGTTACCACAGTCGAATTACGAGGATGAAACTGCTGTGCAGATCACTAGTGAAAAAAAGGCGAAAGCTGCAGCCAAGCAGATATTTAACAATGTAGCTAAGCCTGGGTCCAAGTAAGTTTATACCTTAAAAAGAAAAGTTTAGTTTCCTTTTTGTAACTCACCTATCTCTTCGTACTGTCGGTGTTAACAACAATTAGTTGTTGCCTTTAAATTCTTATATATGTTATAATACTGAAGTTGAAATCTTTATATATCTATGCTCACACTGTATGTGACCTCCTTTAGGTTCATCTATTTGGAGGACTTGATGCGTTTTATGAGAGAAATTGAGGCTTCAAAAACAATGTGCCTTATTGAAAGTGGAACTGAAACCAGAGGCATAAGTAAACGTGCTCTGAAAAATTGGGCGGTGAGTATGCAACTTTGCCAATTTCTTTAAGTAAGAAAGTCCAGTTCTTTTCTTGGTTAGATCAGTCGGAATTCATCTCAAAATGACGATTTTGGTATTCATTTCAAGTCATAGCTACAAAATGAAGATCGTTTTTTCAAGAAAAGTAATGTTTTTTAGCCTAAGTTGCGCGGACTCTTCACTTTTGATGCCACATCTGTGTCTGATTCTTCAAAAATACACTACTTTTGGAGAGTCCGAGCATAATTTTAGCACTAGTATGATGAGATTTGAACGTTTAACGTTGTATTTTTCTTCCAGGTGAATGCATTTAGAGAGCGAAGGGCACTTGCTCTGTCATTAAATGACACTAAGACTGCTGTAAACAAGCTTCATCAAATGTTAAATGTCCTTGTGGCGATAATCATATTGGTCATCTGGCTCCTTATACTCAGAGTTGCTACTATGCATTTCTTGGTCTTTTTGAGTTCTCAGATTCTTCTAGTAGTATTCATCTTCGGAAACTCAGCCAAGACGACATTTGAGGCAATCATCTTCTTATTTGTGATGCACCCGTTTGATGTAGGCGATCGTGTTGAAGTTGATGGAGTTCAGGCAAGAAATTCTTCCGTTTCAAAGATTTTGTTTTTGTTTGTGTTTGAACTTGTATATACTAAAGAATTTATTTCATGATTGTGCTTCAGATGGTAGTTGAAGAGATGAATATACTGACTACAGTTTTCCTAAGATATGATAACCAGAAGATCATATATCCAAATAGTGTCCTATCGACGAAGCCCATCAGTAATTACTACCGCAGTCCAGACATGGGAGATTCAGTCGATTTCTCCATTCATATCTCAACTCCCATGGAAAAGATTGCTATGATGAAAGAGAAAATAACAAGGTATATATATCTACGATATCTATGTTCATTTTATAAGTTCGAGCTGTTTTAACTTTGGACTTTTGAGCTATAATGATCTCTCTTACTTTTTCGTGGCATTACGCATTACAACAATGTACTCTTATTCATTCACAGAATTCTTATTCTTATTACTGGATATATTGAAAAAAAGATCGTTGTTACAGACAGACCTCTCTATAACAGTCATTCTCTATAACGACCAAATCTCCTTGGAACCGATTTTCATATTATGTTCTATATAACAACATTTTGTTATAACAGCCAAAAGATATTGGAACAAAGACGTTACGTTGTTATAGAGTGGTTCGATTGAAGACCTAATAGTATAATTGGCTTGGCATGTAATGTAAAAATGCGCGAAGGAAGAGTACTTTTGACTTGCCTCTTAGCTTAAATCATGATAAGTTGTTGATATTCTTCCATCCTTTGTTCGATTAGTTATGGTTATGTCTTCTGTACTGGCAGGTATATCGAAAACAGGAGTGATCATTGGTATCCGGCTCCAATGATTGTAATGAGAGACGTGGAAAACATGAACGGGATAAAATGGTCAGTATGGCTCTCACACACGATGAATCACCAAGACATGGGAGAGAGGTGGGCGAGGAGAGCTCTTCTTATCGAAGAAATGGTGAAAACATTCAGGGAGCTCGATATCCAATATCGTATGCTACCTCTCGATGTCATCATTCATAACCTCCCACCATTATCGTCAACGAGAGCTCCTTCTAACTGGACAACTTGTGCTTAATTGATCGAAAAGACGATCACTAAAGATCATCCAAGATGGTTGAGGTGGTTTTTTGTTCATTGTTAGTAGATGTCACAAGTTCATACATAGATTGTAATTACTAGTTAGACGTTATAAAACTATTGTAATAAGATGTTATTAGGCCAAATTTTCATTGTAACAATGTTTAACTTGCTTAATTGGATCTTAAACTTAACTAATTACACACAATTTTGGTCATAGTGAAAAAATTGTGCAAGCCACCAACATGGGTTGTGTGCACTTGTGGAGTGTTTCACCCTTAACCAGAGGTCTCGGGTTCGAGCCCTGGGTATGGAGAAAATTATGTTGGGAGAGCCACCCCCGAATGGACCCAGCAGAGCACGATCCGAATTAAGTCGGAGCTTCAATGTGGGCTCCGGACATCGAGTGGGAAATCAAAAAAAGAAAAAAAATTGCAAGCCAATATAAAGAAAGGACTCATACTGTGGTGGAACTCTTGACAAATCTCACAAAAGTTTTTTTTTCCTAATGATATTCCAAGTTTATTGTCTCGATCCTCGACTGATTCAAGTTCACGCATTGAGTTCATTTAAAAGGAAATCCTCTTTCTTTGTCAAAATATGCCACTACTAGAAAAAAATTGTTTTACTAATTCAATCAAAATATCTATGACCGCAAACTTAGTCGAATAATATCCCTTCTAGACATCCGATAAAAATTGAAATGATATAAAGAAAATTAACATAGAAAAGTAAGTTGAATATTTAAATCATTTTAATAATTTAGCCTACCAGACCTATCCACTAATAACACTTTTTGAAAAATAATAATATAATAATTAAAATTGGTGGACCCACTTTAACCAGTTGATGAAAAAAAGGATAATGTTCAATATGCTGAATAAAGATTATAAAAAGCAAATATAAATTCCACAAATAAAGGAACAACACTAATTTACTTTCTTGATTTTCCGATGGCTACTCCAGTGAAAGTGTACGGACCAACTTTATCAACAGCAGTGTCAAGAGTTCTAGCTTGTCTTCTTGAAAAAAATGTCCAATTTCACCTCATCCCAGTTAACATGGCAAAAGGGGAACACAAAAAACCTGACTATCTCAAAATTCAGGCAAGTTTTTTCTTTTTTCGGAAATCTTCGTAGCTTAGTTGATTGACTCTTTATTTGCGAGTGTTCGATTTTCCCTCCTACCCTGAAATTTAGAAAAAAGGGGGTAATTTTCTTTTACTGATTTCTATGTTCTCACTGTTTCTCATTTTCATCAGCCTTTTGGTCAAGTTCCAGCTTATCAAGATGAGGACATCACTCTGTTTGGTAATTACACTTTTTTGTCCTCTTTATCTTGCAGCAGATAGCCCTAGAAGTATTGGGTCAGTCTAAAGATTGGATTTTTGAACTGCATTTGCCAAGAATAGCTGATATTTGTAGTGGTGCACAATTTGGGATCTTGTTGTTTAATGCAATTTAGCTTACTGATGACATGACCCTAGATATGAAGGTTTGAAGATTTTTGAGTGTTGTCGTACTTTTCTGTGGGAGAGGCAGAGGCCTAGTCTCATCTTCCCCGTTATCTGAAATCCCCTCCTGCTCAGTCCTCTTAATCTTGCAGCAGATAGCCCTGGAAGTAATGTGCCAGTCTAAGGATTGGATTTTTAAACTGCATTTGCCAAGAATAGATGATGCTTATAATAGTAGCACAATTTGGGATCTTGTTTTTTTAACGCAATTCAGCTTACTGATGACATGACCCTAGATAAGAAGGTTTGGAGGATTAAGGTAGTAGGTAAGCCGAGTGTTGTCGTACTTTTATGTGGGAGAGGCAGGGGGCTAGTCTCCTCTTCTTTGTATCTGGTAGTAATTTTTAGTATTTGCGTAGTATCTTATTCTTCAATTCTTGTTAATACTTGTTGCTACGTTTGCTTTGTTTCTCTTGTCATTTTGCTGTCATTATTTTCCTTTCAATTCTGCTTTGATTACGCTTCCTCTGAACCCAGGGTCTATCAGAAACAACCTCTCTACCTCACAAAGGTAGAGCTAAGGTAACGTCTGCGTACATCCTATCCTCCTTAGTATGTAAATTGGGTCTTACAGTAGTGTTCATGATGCTTATACTAGTATGCAATTTGGGTTGTACATTGTTGTTAATGATGCTTATATTAGTATGGAAATTGGCTTATCTTACTGTTCATGATGCTTATACTAGTATGGAATTCGGGGCTCACACTGTAATTTATGATGTGACGTTGTTGATGATGCCTATACTAGTCAATGACAACTAGAAAATAACGGGAGTCATCACCATATAGTTTATATAAATGAAACTAAAATTTGGACTTCGCTAAACAATGTGATTTTCCAGTGGCGGAGCCACTGATACTAGTGTGGAATTTGGGCCCTATGCTGTTACTTATTATGCGGTGTTCTTGTTGATGATGCTTATACGTCTAGTATGTGTTCATGATGCTCATACTAATATGGAATTTGTGTCTTACACTGTTTCGTAATGCTTATACTAACTAAAATTTGGGTTTACTTTGTTGTCTGTCTGTGCTTTTGGTAAATCCAGAATCCAGATCTATAAATAGGTACATATGTGACAAATACGGAAGTCAAGGTAACAAGGGATTATATGGAACGAACCCGTTTGAGAAAGCATCTATAGATCAATGGATAGAGGCAGAAGGACAAACCTTCAATCCACCAAGTTCAGTTCTTGTATTCCAGCTGGCTTTTGCACCGCGAATGAAGATCAAACAAGACGAGAACTTGATCAGACAGAACGAAGAGAAGCTCAAAAAAGTGCTTGATGTGTATGAAAAGAGGCTCGGAGATAGTCAGTACTTGGCTGGAGATGAGTTCACATTGGCCGATCTCTCTCACCTTCCAAACATTCAATACTTGGTGAACGGAACAGACAGAGCAGAGCTCTTCACTTCAAGAGAGAACGTGGGAAGGTGGTGGAGTGAGATATCCAACCGAGAGTCATGGAAGAAGGTAGTTGAAATGCAGACGTCACCCCCTCCTTCCTAGGACTTGTTGAAATCATTGTATCGTTGTGTTGTTTGTGACATTGCAGTTTTCTTTTCCCCAGACCCCACTCGTGGGATTACACTGGGTATGTTCTTTTCGTAGACTAGCTACACCCTCACCTACGGGTTGAATAAAGACAGTTTCCCAACAATACATCAAGGTGATTATTCAGGAAACTGTGTAATGAGCATCCACAATATGATGTATTTATAACACAGACCATCTTATAAGCATGAGAATCGATCTACGAAAACAATAGTTTGAGAAACAACATTTTTAGAAATAGTTTTCGACTATCTTACATAAGCTATAACAATGTTTTGATCCACAGAAAAATCTGCAGTTTTGGAACTACATTACAATGCAAAATGAACTATATCTCTGCTCCTTTTCTTCTCCCAGTCACTCCCCTTCAGTTGCAAGACGATGCAGTCAATCAATATCGAACTTGTTCAATACAACAACAACATACGCAGTGTAATCTCATAAGTAGGATCTAGGAAGGATAGAGAGTACGCAGACCTTTACCCCTACCTTAGGAGGTAGAGAGGTTGTTTCCCGATAGACCCTCAGCTCAATGTCCCTATATAATCTATTTTCTTTGTTGTAATGCTCAAGTTTGAGTATCCCAAGGAAGTTGAGCTGACTATATGATTCTTCACTATTCATATCGCTCATTTAAAGGTCATGGTCCAATATTATGTGAATTAGTTTATCGTTCTTAATTTATGATGAATCCTCACAATACAAAAGACAGAACGATTGGATTTGAGTGTATTTACCATTTTTTCTTCAGGAGGAAGATCATTCCAAGATTTTGCAATCATCTTTGTGAATTCCCAACGTTTCCTTGTTGGATAAAGAGATTTGAGGATGGCTTTTTTTTCAGCATAGAAGAAGTTGTAGTTGTTCCATCTAGGTTTCGGGAGATTAAGGTCTCTCTCCTTCCTCCTCATCCTCCGTCCTGAATAGTGGTGAGGTTGTATATTGTCAAGTACAACCGCGTTGCAAGATGAGGCTTGTTCTTTTGGATGGTAGATTACTCCATTGCAAAGTTCACATCCCACTTTGACACACACCAAATATCCAGAGTCAATTTTGCCATAAATTGTCCCTTCTGCTTGGAGACCCTTTGATTCTAAATAAACAAGAGAATTTAGAACAAACAATGTAAGCAACCTTTGAATAACGTAAAAAGAACAGTCAGGTGCACGAAGCATTGACATGTAATGCATGCAACTTATTCTAAAATAAATATCATGAAGAATCAAATAACAAACGCACAAACTTTAAAAGTAAAATTGGATTATGTTTGGGCTCCAAAACTATCTACTCCCATGAAGTTTGAAATACAAGAATTATAAATTACATAAAATTATTCGTCATTTTCAAAATAAAAAATCTTTATAAAGTCAAAATCCTTGAACTAGTTATAAATACTTATAAAGTGTACTAATAAATTTTCAGACACATATATTGCATGTGTGTCCATCAAATAATACAAATTATATAAATTGATTGGCTGATTAATAAGTTACATTTTGATATTATTAGGTGCAAACATATCAAGAAAATGAAAATAATTTTAAAAATTTGAATACTGAATAAGATCATTTTTCGTCGACAAAATATGTTTTGACGATATATATAAACTAAAATAGATTTAAGAACCTCATAATTCTTTTGCAAAATGCATTCTACATTCATATTATTATGCAATATATTTTAGCTATAGAATAATTCATATATTATAATATCATAAGAAAAATGAGAATTTTGACCTACCATTTTCCTCATCATTGTTGCTGGAAGAGTGAAAAGCTTCAAAAAAAAAAAATCAATCAGAAAAATAGAAATTAAAAAAAAAAATGGTGAATATCAAGTAGGGAAAAAAATAAACGAAAGTTTATAGCACAAAAGAATTAACACATTTGATTTTTTTGCAAACCACAAAAAAAAGTAATGTAATATATTAAACAACGTATATAAATAAAAAAAAATTATGAACATCATAATTCTTTTTAATCGCATATACAAATTTAAAGCATTCAGTATTCAAATCTATAAACATTCATATTATGCAACATAATTCAGTGAGAATAATTCATATAATAAAATTTTGAAAAGAGAAAAGGTGAAAATGAAAATTGGCTTACTATTTTCCTCATCATTGCTGCCAGAAGAGTGAAGAGCTTCAAAAAAGGAAGAAAAATCCTATTATTAAATAGTATTTTAATAGATGTGTCAAAAATTAAGAAATAAGTGATCTTTTTCATGGATCAAGCACATGGTTTTTTTTTGTTTTTTTTATATGGGTGGCGATGAGGTTCGATCTCAGAATCATTGTCTGCTCTGATATCATATTAAAATATGTGATCATCACATCTAAAAGTTTAATATGTTAGAATGAACACACTTTTATTAGTTAGTTATATTCTCAACATGCCCCATGTTTGATTCTTTTTCATGGACCAAGCATTAACACACGTATTTATAAATAAAATATCTTGAAGTTATAAAAGATGAAAAAGAGGAGACTCGGAAAAAATAAGATGAAAATTAAATATACCTCTAACCTAGTAATAACACATAAATGTTATAATAGCTTTTTTAATTAATTGTGGACGAGAATAGAAAAAAGAGGAGACTCAGAAAAAGCAAGATGAAAATTAAATATACCTCTAACCTAGTAATAACACATAAATGCTATAATATATTGGAATAAATAGAAAAAATCAAGCCTATTAGTAAATATCAAAATTCATTTTGATGGACATGAAATAATTAGAGTCAAATTTGGCATCAAATGTCCCTTCTACTTGGAAACACAATGATCCTAAATACACTAGAATATTCAAACAACCATTGAATAATGTAAAAAGAATAGTTGGGTACACAAAAAATTTCATATTCACTCAAGGTTGGATGGATCACACCTTAAAGAAGTGTATATGCTTGGGACTTATCCTAATAAGTATCAGTAGCGAATTTCATAGATAGAACTGTCATCTATAATTCACACAGAGACAAATTTCATTATTTTCATAACCATTTTAAATCATTTTCAACACTAATTAAGCACCATTTAAGACCATTTTCAACACGATTTCAACACAATTTTAGCACCATCCAAGCACAAGAGTATGATGAAGGACAAATTTTTTTTTTAGTGTCCAGGGACAAATATTAACCTTTTCATTTCTAAAAAAATTGACACAACGATTTAAAGTAAAATATCTCGAAGTCATGATTAATGATACATGGAAAAAAGTAGTTCTCTAGTTGCTCATTGATGTGAGTAGAGCCGAGACTCAAAAAGATCGAGGTTAAAATTGAATATTTCTCTAGCCTAGTAATAAATTATAAATGTTATCGCATATTGAAATAAACAGAAATAAATCAAGCCTAGTAGGAAATATCAAAATCCATAAAACCATACTTGATTGGGAAGACATTATTGTTGAGAAGAGCGGCCGCTGTCAACAATGAAATTGTATAGAGAATATGAGGTAACCCTAATGAGCGAAGAAAGAATCAATTTATAAAGGTTAAAAATTAATCTGGTACGTCCATCATATAATCGATGTACGGATGCGATCTATCATGTATAGATACTAGTTATGAAATTTATATTAATTGAGCCACAAATAAAATAAGAAAAAATGTCATGACATGATCATCAAAATTCAAAAATATAAATGGCTCAATTTTGAACTATATGTCCATAAATACACTTTACGCCCCAAATAATGACAAGTTTTATCTTCTTTTTTTCCTTTTCATTCCAGATTTCGAGTTCAAATTTTAAATTTTTTAGGTAAAGAATGATGTTTGGATTTGATTGGCTCATCTCCTTCGTCCATCAATAGTTGCATTGAGCGAAAACTACCCTTATTTTCACTACTCAGTCTACCTAGTGAATGTGAAGTATAAAAAGTGTATGAAAAATCTATTGATCAAAATGTATACAATGAATATTTTGTATATATTGTATAAAAATGTATATAGATGTATATATAATGTATAATATGAGTATAAAGTGTATATGAAATGTCTACTGATAAATAGTGTGTCTGTGAAATGTATAATAAATGCATATATAATGTATAACATACATTCCCAGCTGGTGCATTTCACAAAAAAAAAAAAAAAAATAATAACAAAAAAAAAAATACATTTTGTCTATCATCAATTGAAATTTTAGGGGTAGCTTCATGTCAAATGTTTCGGCCTAGAGGTCATTTGTGGACTTGGTCCAAATACAAATAAGTTTTAAATTCTCCCACTTGG
>JAJOOO010002321.1:0-26626 GCA_029582685.1 Solanum piurae
TAAAATTTATTGAAAACACGATTAAACTTACTTGAGAGGAAAAAGATGGAAAAATATCCAACTGAACTTAGGGAAGAAGGTTGAAAAAGATTCAACTGAACTTGGAAAAGAAGATTGATGAAAAAAAGACACACTCCACTTCATTTTTCAAGAACGATTATAGGGTCTCATTTTCTCTATGTTTTCAATAATGGAAGATGGAAGTTTTGTTGAAGAATGGTCAGTTTTATGGAGGTTGATGATTTTGATAAAGTAGGTTTATGAAAGACGAAGAGTTCTCTGAGAACGTTCTGAGGTTTCCTCGGAAAATGTTTACACAAGATTATTAAATATTTTTTTATATTCCTTGTGATTGTAATCTAATTTTTTGGAGGGATGAATTATTTAATATTGAAGTGTTGGGATGAAAATGATATTTTATATACTTGTATTTTTATACCCCAAGTTCTTAAACTGATGAAAAGGTCCATGACCCTACAACCCAACCCCACTTTTTTACTTTTTCAAACCCTAAAAGTTTAATTAAAAAAATAAATCAAGTGGCTATTTCTCAAATTAATTTTTGGGAGTGTCCACTTTGCCAATTAATCTCCAGTTAGTACTAAACAAGAAACTTATTGACAATTCTTTAACAGAGGGGTTTTCAATCTTACAGGTAACTACATCAACTTTTTAGGTTTTATACAATGACAATGTAAAAGATTTTCACTCCATCAGGATATTTCCGTTTGTATAATTCGCTTGCCAATATACAAACAGGGTAAGTATATACAAATTTTCTATTTATAAATTTACGAATTTTTCAAAACTTATACAAATCATATGTTACAACAAGATAATTATATACAAGCTAGGGTAGACATATAAAATATTGGATCTATACAATCAGGAAAATTCTGAATTTATACAATTATGAACCGGATTATACAAATTCTAAATATATGCAATTAGGAGCCAAATTATACAGATTTTGGACGTGACCCACATAATTATGGTTGTAAGTTAGTGGCGAATGGTAATTTAACTAAACTATAATTATGTTAACTAATTAACTAGTATATATTTGTTTATCAACATAATTTTCCCTTATAAAAATTCATAGGCATTAACGATCATTAGGGTTGACCATTTATGAAAGTGATATAGTACACTAATACCTAGAGCTTAAAAACATTATTTCTACTCATTATTTTAGTCAACTTTTAGTAATTCACTATTATTTAGGCTACCCACTCTATATAAATAGAACAAACTACAGTTAAAGTGTCTAATTAAAAAGTAAGACGTTCAAAGACTTGTATATGGTATTTGTCCAAAGAAAAAAGTTATCCTATTTTGTCTCTTTTATTTTCATTATTTAATATTGTTATTTTGAGTTTGGTTTCTGAACAAAAGTCAAATTAATTGAAAGTCACATGTGTAATTCTATTTATTTAGAAGTGTGACCTATGAATCTTCTTCTTCTTTTATCTTGGGCTTTTTTAGAATATCCTCAATTTAATTTCCAAGTCCATACATCAATCAATCAGGACCATTTCTTCAAATTATACATGCTTCTATTTTGGCTAACATAATATACTTCTAAAAATTCTTAAGAAGTACAAGTTGTGGATCTAAACTTTCACCGTATTGGTAAGGATTCAGTTCCTCATATTATAATTCCCTACCCTCAATTTTTTTCTTCTTTTTTTGTCTGTCGCTATTTATCTTTCATTTATTCACCTACTTATGGTCAAGAAATGTGGTGATAATAAATATTGGGAGTGAGATCCTAGTGTAACTCAGGTTCCAGTTAAACATTTTGTTGTGATTCCCTAAAACAAAGGAGACTCTCTACTAAATTAACCTCTCAACTCCAACAGATTAAAACTGGAGCCTATAAGTCGCCTCTTTGCTATATATCTACTTAGCAAACCTCCTTGTAATAACACAAACTTAGTACATTAAACCAAAACCAAAAAAATAAAACGACAAAAAAACAAACTTAGTACCAAAAGCATCACACTATCTAGTCTAGTTATTTGTGTTCCTCCACCAGAAATGTGATGTACTCTAAGAAGACAACATTACATTCTTGTTTTGGTCTCCAGAACCATGTTACCATTACAAGAAGGTACCCAAGTATCTGCACAACTACCCATAAAACCCAATACAAGCTCTATGGAGGAGTCACAAAATCGATGTTAAAAGACCTAATTTTCTTTTTTTCCTTTTTCAAGCCTCTCTTCTTCTGTTACTTTTTTCCTCATATGGTGTTGCAGCATGTTAAATTTTGCCTTCTTGTGCTTGCCACCTATTTTCATGAAATAATCCACCTCATTCTTTGACCTGAATTTACCCCTGGACACTGGTTCAATATAGTATCTATTGAAAATTCCTGCTGTGGCTCCAGTGGTATGAACTTTTGTTTCAAACCTCAAATTCTCTGGCAACCACTTCGGCCTATCTAAATTCACCGATGCATAGGCGTAATCTTCCTCTAAATCTGCAACTTAGTCATAGTTACATCGGACACCTTTCCTTCAATAGATACATCACCTTTGTTTGGTGTGGTGGTCTCTACCCTAACATTCAACTCAACATCAATGCAGGTTCCTGACGGCAACAACTGGTCCGAAGGTATACAATCATTGCAGAAGTCGTCGGTGGTAACAATTATCGGTAGGATGGAAGAGACATCGGAGTCGGCGCCTTAGTCATCGGAGTCGGCGGTGAAAGAGTCAATGTGGAGAAAAAGTTCATTATTTTGAAGAATTAATAATGGACTTCTTCCTCATTATTCAATAGACTTTTTCTCCACATTGACTCTTTCAAAGCTTCCTCCGATGACTAAGGACGACTTCATTATCTCATTGATCACACCGATATTTGTTCCCACCGATGACTTATGCAATGATGGTATACCTTCGGGCACCTTGTTGCCGTCGGGAACCTACATTGATGTTGTGTTGGATGTTAGGGTAGAGAACACCACTCCAAATAAAGGTGATGTTCCTAGTGAAGGAAATGTGTCCGATGTAACTTGGAGTGAGTTGCAGATTCGGAGGAAGATTACGCCTATGCATCCGGTGAATCTAGATAGGTCGAAGTGGTGCTAGAGAATCGGAGGTTTGAAACAAAAGTTTGTACCACTAGAGCCACTACATGTGTTGTTGATAGATACTATATTGAAATGGTGTCCGAGGTAAATTTAGGTCAAAGTATGCGGTGGATTATTTCCTGAAAAAAGGTGGCAAGCGCATGAAGGCAAAAATTAACATTAACAGTGATGCTTCTAATGCATTAGAGGGGAACAAAACAGAAGAAGAGTGGCTTAAAAGGAAAAAATAAAAGTAGTTCTTTTAATTTCGATTCTGCGACTCTGTCACAGAGGATGTGTTGGGTTTTTATTGATAGTTGTGCAGATACTTGGGCCCCTTCTTGTAATGGTAAGATAGTTCCTAGAGACCAAAACAAGAATGTGATGTTATCTTCCTAGAGTACATCGCATTTGTGGAAGAGGAATACAAATAGCTAGACAATATATAGTGTGTCAAATTCCAGTTGAATTGGGTTCATTCTATTTTGGCATAGAAAGAAAATAGGCAAAAATTCCTCCACCTAAATTATGTTCATGATTTAATATTATATATTGTCGGTGCCTTTGAACTTTTATTTTAAGTTTCAAGTATCAACCAGTGAATTTATAGAAAAAAAAAAGTAATAGAAGTTATTGAATTCCCCAAATATAATGAATTTTAACTTCCCAAATGAAATAGGAGATATACATTAAGTTAGTGTCAATCACTCGAAATTATTATACATTATTTTCAGCTACTAATTGTGTATTTTTTTCAAGAACTTATATATATTCAACATTGTTTTTATTTATTTGTTATTTAATTGGTGTTAATGAACATTGAGTAACTTGCCTACTTATTTGACTAGTTTTATTGTGCTTTACGTATGTGATTCTAGCAGACAATCAACAAAGCCGATCCTTGCAAAAATGGAGACACCTGTCATATTATTCTCACTCAACAAGAGATCCATCTAAGATGATTAGAAGATATTTTGATCGTCATCAAGAGGCTTACATGGTGGAAAAGGACGAGGATTATATACTAAGAATTATAATGTCTTACAAGTGTTGATTGAAACCATCGATCAACTGAATTACTAATAGCTCAAATTACACCTCAGCTTAAGAAGTATAGCACGGTCGCAATCAAACATAAAATTCAACTTGGTTGATTTAGTCACACTTGATCCATTTCCAAGCTTTGGTGCAAATATATCTATACCACCTTTTGTTACTATATCCTTTTCATCTAGGCTATTTCTAGTGTTAAGTTATAGCTTCTATGAATATGTGTTATTTCTAGTAGATTCTCTGCTTTTTACTTTGTAAGGGGAGAGTCTCCGTTATTTATGATTCTCTAGATACTTTGTATTTGAGAGGAGTCCTCTATTATTAGGTGCTTAGTTATTCTAGGCTCCTTTTATAGTAGTGGTGATGAGTTGACCGTCCTTAGTAAAATAATCGATGTATGAACCAAGTCTAATTATGATTCTAGTTTTGATATCACAATATGTGTTGATACTCGAGTCCTTATCTTATTTCTTTATGAACTTAATTATTGATATGTTTTTCTCGAAGTAAAACAGAAGTTGAGAATGGCAAAAATAGTACTCATAAGGCAGAAGTACTTCTACAAGCATCCAAGAGAAGTTCATAGCTTTTGAAGTTCTTCTCGACCAATCAAACTACATGACAAGTTACTTCCCAATAGAATATTAAGAAAACAAAAACCTTATTTGATTAATTCAAGTTCAGTGGCCAAGAGGCAAGATTCCAAAAAATATATATATGTTTTGTTCAACCTACAAAAAGCTGGCATATAAAAAATTCTAACAGGATGTAAAAATCACAAAAGTACAATCTAAATTGTTCCATGTAAAAAAGAATGATAATCATGTGATTCCACATTTGGCTATGAGGCACATACAACAGCCAGTGGAGCCTATCTGACAAAAAGATTATGTACATTTCTCTTGGGATTACTCCTATGTAGTACAAACACAAAACATAAACTTCGTTTAAATAATTTCCAGATTCTACAAATATTAAACAATTTCACATAGCAATTACAAACATGTCATAGAGAAGTCCTGAAATTTCGATACCAGACAAAGATATAACACCACACAACTAAAGGAGCACTCAACGAGAACTTGTTTGTGCACAATCCTTGTCCAATCATTTAAGAACATAACATCATTATGATCGCGGAGGATAGGCTCCGGGGTATTTATCTGGCAAGACAACAGAGGGATATAGTTAACCCTACTTGGCATGCTAGGGGAGAGTAGGAAATTCGTATCTTACAAGAATAATTACCTGAAGGATAAATGTAACCCTATGGTGAATATGGCTGAGGCAGATATTTTGAAGCTTATGAATAAGGTGTATATAAGCAGCCGATTGATGGGGATAAGGACATGCTGGATGATATGCTGTTGAAGGGGGTGGGACTTTGGGATAAGGAGATGGTGGATAATATGGTGAAGGAGGCGAGGCTGTGGGATAAGGAGATAGTGCTGGAAAGCCAGTAGGTGGTGGGTGAGAAGCTGCCGAATATGGATATGATCCTGAAGTTGGAAACTAAGGACGATGTGAAAATCAAGAAAGTTAAAGCAGCTAGAGGTCACAACAACGAAAAGATAACAGAAAACCTTACTATACAGCACACGAGTCAAGGAAAGGACAAACGGTAAAGTAATAACAATAACCTAATTGGACCATAAGCCCAGAAGGTACACTCTTGCGCAATTAAAAGTTAATAACCCAAGTGGAACCCCATAACCCCGACGAGTACACAGAAGAGCTAAGGAAACTATTGGTTAAGTTTAAGAGTATTCCAGAACTGCAACAACCATCTATAGAATCGAACCGCGATATAGGCAACCTAAAGAACTCAATAGAATCACCAAGCCAGGGCTCGAAACCTATTAACAGAAGTGATGTCTAAATTATAACTATGGCTAGAAGAAATACACATGAACCTCTAAACATGGATAGTAATCATGTGCGCGGACCTCAAACCGTGGATAATAGACTTTGAATGTCTTCAAATCACCGCTCTTCCTTATTCTTGACCACACCATAGGGAGAAATTAACCATCTTAAGAGTCACCAGGGACCCACTCAGATCCAAAACCCAAGACCCAATCCAATATGGCCTATAAGGCTCGATACTGCAAAAGAACACATCCGGGTTGAAACACAAGGAAAATTATGGATGAACGATCAGAAGATCTGAGTTTTCGCAAAACTAAGGATTCATACTATCAAACCAAAGTTAACCATATCAGTCCAAAATGTGAGCCTAAGGCAGTCACTAGCCTACACCTAGGCTAAAGCCAAGAACAAGTTACTAACAAAATATAAGTGACAAAGGAGTAACAACAGGGCATGAAACAACCAATACAACTAGAGTAGGCATGCTCGATTCCTGGAAATCTACCCAAAATACGGCTAAGGCATAAATTCTAATCAATAACATAATCCAAACTATAAACTCATCTCAAAACTAGCTAATCAACATAAATTCATAATCACAAGCTCAATCTAAAATCAGGTAAGTCGTAGCCTATAACCTCAAAGCTAACCGTGTGAGTTACAAAACTGTTGACTAATTCGTCAATATATTTAGTTTATCGAAAATCAATTTGTGGGTCTATTCTCCAGGATTAGTGGGTTTATATTTTACTTAGTTAATAAAATTATCTTCCTATTGTAGCGGACCATGTTTACCACGTTTTCCATGTTTTCCATTATTTGTGCAGTGCTTTATTTTAGCTTTAGTAGTTAATTGTAATCCTATAGAAGGACTGTAGGAGTTTTTGTTTTTTATGCAAAAAAGTTCAACAATAAAAAGAAACCTTTTGTCTCTCAAACTCTTTCATTTTATTTTTGCCTCTTCATCCAACAAATTTGGTATCAGCGCCAGTTTTAAAGTTTTATTCCCCTAGAAAAAGAGTAACGAGAGATAGAATATAATTTTAGCCCAGATATACAAAACCAGAGAAAAATTAGCAGCAAACTCTAATAGTAACTCCCAACATCTTCCAATTTTCGAAGGGGTGAATTATCATTTTTGGAGTCTTAAGATGAAGATTCCCTTTCGGTCTCAAGAGTTGCGGGACTTGGTGGATAGTGGATTTGCAGATCCGTTTGAAGTCCAAGTACAACGGCTACAGGAGAATTGAAAGACAGACTCGAAGGCGTTGTTCCTGATTCAACAAGCCCTTCATGATGATATCTTTCCCCGAATTTCAGCAGCAGAGACTTCTCACGAAGATTGGGAAATTCTGCAAACAAGAATATATGGGAGATAAAAAGGTAATTGTTGTAAAATTGCAAACTTTGTGTCATGATTTTGAAACTTCACTTATGAAAAGTAATGAACATGTTCAATATTATATGTCTAGAGTTTCTTCCATTGTTAATCTCATGAAGTAGTGTGGGGAAAAAATCAGTGATGAAATTGTTCTGGCAAAGGTGTTGAGATCTTTAACCAAAAAATTTGAACATGCGGTTGCTGCTATTGAAGAATCCATGGATTTATTTGATTATTCATTTGATGAATTAATGGGTTCTTTATTAGCTCATGAAGATAGGATAAACAGGCCTCATAAGAAAGTTGCAGAAAAAGCATTCCAGGTGAAAGAGGAGTCATCTTTCTCCAAAGAAAAATCCTCAAATTTTTCTAGCAGAGGAAGAGGAAGAGGCGGTTTTCGTGGTTGCGGTAGAGGAAGAAGTAAATTCAATGACACTCGTCAGAAGAGTGACTTTCAATGCCAGTATCGCAAGAAGTTGGGTCATACTGAAACATATTGTTGGACTAAGCAAAACGACAAGCAGAATCAAGCAAATTTCTCTGATAACGCAAAGAATGAAAGTAAGTTTTTCATGGTTCATTCTTCAATCACTAACATTACTGATAATGTTTGGTTTAGTGATAGTGGATGCTCGAATCATATGACTGGCATAAGGTCTTTATTTAGAGACTTCGATGAGTCACAAAAAAGTGAGGTTCGACTTGGTGATGGCAAGTTCAATTTGAAGTAAAAGGAACCATAGCCATCAAGACAATGCAGGGTAATGTAAAACTCCTTTGCGATGTGCAACTTGTTCCTGGTTTGGCACATAATTTTCTGAATGTTGGACGATTGATGGCTAGTGGTTACTCTGTTTTATTTAAAAGTAGTTCATGTGTTGACAGTGATATTAAGTCTGGTCAGACTATATAAGTTGTGCCTATGACCCAAAATAACATCTTTCCCCTTAATGTTTCAAGTGTGGGAAATAATGCCTTAATTGCTAAAGGTATTAATGAAACTCAACTATGGCATCTTCGTTATGGTCATTTGAACATTAATGGGCTGAAATTATTGACTAGGAAGAATATGGTAGTTGGGTTACCATAAATGGGTCATCTTGACTTATGTGAAGGTTGCATCTTCGGGAAAAAAATATAAAATCGTTTCCTATAGGAAAATCATGGAGAGTTGCCCGTTGTCTTGAACTTGTACATGCCGACCTATGTGGACCAATGAATATTGATTCACTTAGTAGGAGTCGATATTTTCTTCTATTTACTGATGATTATAGACGTATGAGTTGGCTTATTTTCTGAATTTGAAATTAGAAGCTTTTGAGAATTTCAGGAAATTCAAGGCATTCGTGGAGAAGCTAACAGGCTGCAACATAAAGGCTCTTTGCACATACCGTGGTGGTGAATTTTTTTATAATGATTATAATTTATTTTGTGAAGAGAATGGAATTTGCAGGGAGCTTACAACATTGTACTTGCCACAACAAAATGGAGTCGCTGAGCGGAAGAATCGTACGGTGGTTGACATGGCCAGAAGCTTACTTAATGCTAGGCGACTTCCTGTTCATTTTTTGGGAGAAGCACTGGTTGCAGATGTGTACCGCTTAAACATTTCTCCAACAAAAGCCATTTTGAATCAAACTTTATACGAAGCATGGACGTGATGGAAACTACGAGTAAGCCACTTGAAAGTCTTTGGTTGTATAACTTATGCTTTGGTTAATTTACAAAATAAGCTAGATGAAGAATCATAGAAATGCATTTTCATTGGTTATAGTCCTCAATCCAAAGCATATAGACTATATAATCCTACTAGTGGCAAAGTGATTATCAGCACAAATGTTGTATTTAATGAAGAAGCATCCTGGGAGTGGAACTACAAGGAAGAAGATTCATTCATCCATATTCCAGTTCACGCAAAAGTAGAGCATACATGGATACTTGAAACAACACGTTCTGATCTTTCCTCACCTGGTAGCAGCAATACTGACCATACTACTCATTGAAGTAGCAACAATTCTACTCCATCAAGCTCTTGTTCTCCACCTTCGACGTCATCCAGCGAGATGGCACCATCAAAGTTTCAGTCACTACAAGATGTTTATGCATCTTGTAGCTTTGCCCTGATAGTTGTTGAACTGACATGTTATGGAGAAGCTGCAAAGCAACCAGTGTGGTAGGATGTGATGATTGAAAAGATTCAGGCTATCGAGAAAAATCAGACATGGGATCTTGTTGATTTTCTGGAAGGGAAGAATGTTATCAGGCTAAAATGGATTTTCAAACCAAAGTACAATGCTGATGGAAGTGTCAAAAGGCATAAAGCTCGACTTGTTGCAAAAGGATACTCTCAACAACAAGGCATCAACTTTAATGAGACGTTCGCATCAATAGCTTGCTTTGAAATGTTTAGAACTACTCTAGCCTTGGATGCTCAACTTGGTTGGCATGTTTACCAATTTGATGTTAAGTCTGCTTTCCTAAATGGTGACTTACAAGAAGAAGTTTATGTTTGCCAACCTGAAGGCTTCATTTCTAGTGAAGGGAAGAGCAAAGTATACCGATTGAAGAAGGCGTCGTACGGTTTAAAGCAAGCACCACGGGCATGGTATAGCAAAATTGACTCCTTTTTTCAAGAGCAGCAGTTCAGAGAAAGTGACAATGAACCTACACTTTATGTGAAGAAGTGTGGTAATAGTGATTTTCTGGTTGTTTGTCTTTATGTAAATGATATTATATATATGGGCTCTTGTGAATCTATTGTTTCTGAATTTAAGAGTTGCATGATGAGTAAATGTCTGACTTGGGTATGTTGCATTATTTTCTTGGGCTTGAGGTGAGACAAGGTTCGGATGAAATTTTTATTTCACAAAGGAAATATGCTACTGAACATTTAAAGAGGTTCAACATGCTAAATTGTATTCCATCTCCCACGCCCATGAATATGAATGAGAAGTTGGTACTCGATGATGATACATGTGCGGCAAATGCTTCTTATTATAGAAGTTTGGCTAGTGGTCTAAACTACTTATCGCACACAAGGCCCGATATAGCATTCTCTGTCAGTTTGATTTCAAGTTTTATGCATAATCCTTCAAAGCAATACCTAGGTGCAGCCAAGAGGATCTTGCGATATGTTGTTGGCATAACAAGTCACGGAATTTGGTACTCAAAAGTATCAGGTTTCAAATTAATTGGCTTTACTAATAGTGATTGGGCAGGGAGCTTGGATGATCACAGGAGTACATCTGGGAACGTTTTTAGTCTTGGGTATGGAGATGTCTCATGGAGTTCAAAAGAAACCAAATACGGTAGCTTTGTCATCTTCGGAAGTAGAATACATGGCTACAACTTCAGGATGTTGTCAAGTTGTTTGGTTAAGGAAACTGTTAGCAGATCTTCAACAAGACCAGATTGGTCCAATGGAACTATGGTGTGACAACAAGGCGACAATTGCTATGACAAAAAATCCCATTTTTCACAGTAGAAGAAGCACATTGACACTCGCTATCACTTTATACGTGATCTAGTCGCTGGTGGAATAATCTCAATAGAATTTTATGGCACAAATAATCAGACTGCTGATGTTCTTACGAAGTCGCTGCCCCGCAACAAGCATGACTTCTTCAAACAACAAATAGGAGTTTGTGCTTTTGAAGAAAGGGGGAGAGTTGACAAATACTTCAAAATATTTAGTTTGCAGAAAATCAGGTTGTGGGTCTATTCTCTAGGGTAAGTGAGTTTATGTTTTACTTAGTCAATGAAATTATCTTCCTATTGTAGTGGACCATGTTTTACCACATTTTTCATGTTTTCCATTATTTGTGTGTTTCTTTGTTTTAGCTTTAGTAGTTAATTGTAAGCCTATAAAAGGGCAGTAGGAGTTTTTTTGTTTTTTATGCAAGAAAGTTGAGCAATAAAAAGAAACCTTTTGTCTCTCAAACTCTTTCATTTTATTTTTTCCTCTTCATCCAACAGAATCCACTATTCTGGAGCTTTGTTGTTCCTAACGTCTCTGATTGTTGCCACACTACAAAATAAACTATCATAAAATCAATATAGATGTTTAGACACCAACATCGAAACAACTGAAGATTATCCCAAAATCAAAAAAAAAATGAAATTATGGGACCCCTACTGAAAATCCTAAAATTGATTATGTCAATTGGTTCCATTTTACTCAAGAACTTTTGCCTAGAAAATGAGCTCAAGCGGAGCACGAAAAGCAAAATTAGATCATGCAACAATCTCATATAGAAATCACCATTAAAATGGTAACCAAGGTCTCTCGGGACAAGAAATTATATTTATTATGCGCTCCCCGCACCTTCCCTATGATCCCAGCATGTAGCCTAGCAAATTTCCATCAATTATCAACTTAAATCATCCAAAATGGAGTTCTGTAACTCAAGATATCAACTTCACAACAATCAAAAAATAAGCTGAAAAAGGGACTACTCTTAATTAAAAGACCAGTTAAATGACTTTCACAAATGCGGGACTCAGTCGGCGAAAATGAGAGTTCGGCCCCCCTTAAATTTGAGAATGCGCCATCGAGCCTGCAAACATGAAGGGTCAACTTCCTTGAACACTGTGAACACGACGTAAGGCCTACGAACGCGATGACCAAGCCCTTTGGTCTCCGCAAACATGGCTCTACGCTCGTGAACGAGGAGACCCAAATCACTCGCTACCGCAAACTCCGCCTGAGGTGCATGAACGCTAAGAAGAAATGGTGTTGCACCAGATAATGCAACACAAGCTGATTCAACAAGCCTTAAAATACTTTTAAATGGTGCTAGGATCAGTTTGGAATTCCGTGCATCCAAACGAAATATGTTACCCAATAAAATTCATCATTCCGGACTCAACAAGGATGTTGAACTTTTCAATTGAGGTCGTTTCGACAAAACATGGGTCTCACACCCAAACTTTGTTTGAAGCCAAAATCTACAATGTTGCTCGGAATGAGCTTGAAAGGCTCAGAATCCGCATCAAAGGTCCTTCTAGACCAAAATTGACGTTCTAGAGCTAACGAAACCATAAAAATAACATTCTAAGGCTTTCTACCTAAAGTTTTGACTGACCAAATTGTTGGCCCCAATAAGTCATAAATAGTTTGGCGTGGCCATAGGAAAACTCTAAAGACCAAAAATAATGCAATAAAGAGGAAATAAGTTGGGTGGTCATTAAAATTTCTAATTGTTTTTAAATATATATTAATATGGAAGTGCTTCTAGAAGCTTTTACAGGATATCCATATCAATAAATCCTATTCCAATAAATCTGGTAGGCCATCTCTATGTATATATCATATTTTCAATAAATCTGATCCCAAAACAAATTAGGAATGCAATTTATTAAATTTCACATTAACTTTTAACATAAAATTTAAAATTCACATGTGAAATAAGAATAAAATTTATTAGTTTACCAAATAGAATGAATTAGGAATAGATTTTATTAAATTCCCATAGAAATTAGGATTATGATTTATTAATTTTCTAAATATAATGAACTAGGAATACAGACTATAAATAGAAGTATGATGTCAATCAATGTCTCATTATTCAAATAACTCTTTCTCCGCATTGACTCTTTCAAAGCTTCCTTCGATGCCGTTGGCTCTTCCATCCCACTGACAATTGTTACCAGTAATGACTTCTACAATGATGGTATACCTTCTGACCCATTGTTGCCGCTAAGAAGCTACATTGATGTTGAGTTGAATGTTAGGGTAGAGACCACCACACCAAACAACAGTGATGTACCTAATGAAGGGATGGTGTCTGATGTAACTCGGAGTAAGTTATAGATTAAGAGAAAGATTATGCCTATGTGTCGAGTGAATCCAGATAGGCCGAAATGGTTGCCAAATAATTGGACGTTTGAAACAGAAGTCCATACCGGTGGAGCCAGTGCAAGACAAAAAGATAGATATTATTTTGAACAGGTGACAAGGAGTAAATTTAGGTCAAAGCCTCAGGTGGATGATTTCCTGAAAACAGGTCTCAAGATGGAAAAACTTGACCCTAACCGTGATGCTGCTACACCATTTGAGGGCGAAAAATAGAGGAAGAGTGAATCGAAAAAGGAAAAGAAGAATGTTGATTAATTGCCTCAATTAGTGCAGTAACTAGTCAAAAGATGTTGTTTTACTTTCTCCAACATTTTAGCCATCTTTCGTAGTTTAACTTAGTTGCTATTTTGTAGGAGTTAGTTGTTACTTGAAGTAGTTTATTCAACATGGAATCATGTGCAAGTAGTTGCTGAAATATATGCTATAGTCGTTGCATTTTTATTGTATTTAAGCACCATTTCAATTCAATGAAAGATTATCTTTTCAGCAGCAAATATTTTTTTTCTTCGTCTTTCCTTCATTTCTGTTTTTAGAGTTGAAGTTCAGCTTTAAAACTCCAACAAAAGTGGTATCAAAGAATTCTTCTTGAGGGATCTATAATTGGGGGGAAACTAATTTTTATTATTCCTTCTTTTTCATATATGTGTTCATAAACTCCTCGCATTGCACTAGCACCACCTATCTTCAAATGTAGAGGTTTTCATGCCTGGGCATCAAGAACGGAGGCACATATGGAGGCAAATGATATGTGGGAAGCTATTTACGAGGACTATGAAGTTCCTCCCTTGCGTGCAAATAAAACAAGGAGAATAAAACAAGAAAATCAATGGCTAGAGCGATCTTATTTGTTGCAGTCTAATCTGAAATCTTTGTGAGGATTATGACAAATAAATCAACATTTGAGATCTGAAATTTCCAAAAGAAAGAATATAAAGGAGATGAAAGGATCAATGTTATGCGTATTCTCAACCTGATAACAGAATTTGAACTTCAAAAGACAAACGATTCAGAGATAGCCAAAGTGTATTATGACAGAATACTCAACATTGCCAACAATATAAGATTACTTGGCTCTGAATTTCCTGATTCTAGATTGGTTCAAAAGATTCTTGTAACAGTCCAAAAAGGTTTGAAGAAACTATTTCCTCACTGAAAAATTCTAAGGATCTGTCACACATTTGTTTGGCAGAACTATTGAATTCTTTGCACACACAAGAAGAAAGAAGACTTGTAAGGTATGAAGGGATTGTTGAAGGCACACTACCTGCAAAATTTCAATCAAACCAGGGAGACAAAGGAAAGAATAAGTGGAACAAGAAGGAAAACTCAGGTTCTCATTCTCCTTGGGTCAATCGGGGAACAAACACAATTTTCCTACCTGAAAGCATTATGGAATGAAGTTTCATCCATCATTCAAATACTAGCGATGACCAGACCAGTAGTGTGAGAAATGTCAGAATATGGGACATCATCAAAAGATTTGCTAGGAGAACATTCAACAAAATAATGTTGCATAGGTAGGTAATCAGAACAATGAAGAGAAACTCTTTGTAGCAACTTGTTTTGCAACTAGCACCTCAAGTGAAAAATGGCTCATTGACAGTGATTGCACAAACCTCTAGAACCACATGACATTAGATTGTGATCTCTTCAAGGAGTTGGATACTTCAGTAATTTCCAAATTACAAATTGGCAATGGAGAGTATATTCCTGCTTAAGGAAAATGTACTGTGGAAATCAAAATTTCTTTAGGTACAAAACTAATCAAAGACGTGTATTGTGTACCTAATATATGTCATAATCTGTTAAGTGTTGGCCAGATGTTTGAGAATGGGTTCAAGCATCTTTTCGAAATCAACTATTATCAAATCAAGTATCAAGATGGTAATAATATATTCAAAGTTATGATGAATGGAAAGATCTTTACATTGGATTCTTTAGTGCATGAGCAAAAACCATACTATGCAACTAAGATCAATGCAGAAGTTCAGCATCTATAGAAGGCTTTGACATTTCAATCATTATGTTGTAATGAACCTAAAGAAGAAAGATCTAGTTCATGGCTACTTAACCTTGAAGCTGAAATATCAAATTGCAAAACTTGTCGAGTTTGGCAAGCAAACAAAGCTTCATTTCAACATAACAACTTGGAGAGCTACTGAAAAACTAAAGTTAATCCGCACAGATATAGCTGGTCCTCAAAGAAATATGTCACTCAAAAGGAGTAAGTATTATATAGTTTTCATTGATGACTATACGAGAATTCGTTGGATTTACTTTCTCAGGTTTAAGTTAGAAGTATTCTCTATCTTGTGGATATTTAAGAAGTTGATCAAAATCAAAGTGGCTTCAAGATTCAATCTTTAAGGTCCGATGATGGAAAGGAGTAAACATCTGATCAATTCAATATATTGTTAAGAAGCTAGGCATTCACCAGCTCACTGCTCCATATACTCCACAAAAAATGGAGTTAGTGATAGGGTGAATCGTACCATAATGGAGATGGTTAGATGTTTCTTGTACGAGAAGTGTTTGCCATAAGAGTATTGGGTTGAAGTTGCACATACCTTAAGATCATTAGAAGGAAAGACGCCATTTGAAGTCTCGTAGGTTATAAACCTTTTTTGAAAAACCTCAAAGTGTTTGGATGCTTGTGCTTTACTTATGTGCCACAGACTAAAAGAGATAAGTTGGATAAAAAGAAGAATCTAGAATATTTTTGGATTACAACATTGTTTCAAAGGCTTATAGGGTTTTCCAACCTCATACAAGGAAAATCCTGATAAGTGATAAGTAGAGAAGTGCATTTCATGGAAGATGAACGATGGAACGGGAGAGAAGCAAAACCAACATTAATTCCAGATCAAAGTACAATTCTCTAGCTGAAAGAAGATGAATTGGTGGATGATGTCCAAGTAAGAGGCACAAGATCTCTCTCTGAAATCTATCAGAGATGCAATATGGTTGTCCTTGAACCAACAAATTTTCAGGAAGCAGAAAAAAATCCAAAATGGAGAGGAAACAGACTTGCAAACTTGTGAAAAGACCTGAAAACAAGAAAGTCACAGGAATGAAGTGGATTTTCAGAACCAAGTTGAATGCAAATGATTCTATCAACAAGCACAAACCCAGACTTGTTGTAAAGGGTATGCTCAATTTTTTGGTATTGATTTTTCTCATACATTTGTTCTTGTTGCTAGATTAGAAACCACCATATTATTTTTGGCTATAGATGCACAAAAGGGTTAGAAAGTGTTTCAATTGGACGTTAAATCTGCATTCTTGAATGGCTTTCTTAAAGAGGAAATTTATGTTGAACAACCTAAAGGATTTTCAATCAAAGGGCATGTTCAGCTCAAAAAAGCTTTGTATGGACTAAAGCAGGCGCCCAGAGCTTGGTACAACACGATTGATGAGAATTTGGTGCAACTGGGTTTTAGAAAGTGCCTTAGTGAAGCTACTCTCTACATTCAAGATATGCAACAACTTTTAAGATGACGAATTTCAGAGAAATGGTGTATTTCCTGGGAATGGAAATCAAGTATGCCAAAATGAAGTGTCCATCTGTCAAAAAAAGTATGCTAAAGACATTTTAAAAAAGTTCAGAATGGAAAATTGCAAAGAGAACTACTCCAATGTGTCAAAAGGAGAAGTTGAGCAAAAATAATTAAGCTGAAAAATAGATGAGACTCTTTACCAGTGTTTGGTTGGATATTGCAATTAGCACTCATTTTAGAGAAGCTAATTGAGTGATAAAATATGTTAAGGAAACTTTGAATTATTGAATCAAATTCTCTGCAAATTAGAAGTACGTGTTGCAGGGGTATTCCAATACTGACTAAGGTGGCTCTTCCGATGACATGAAGAGCACTTCTGGCTATTGTTTTAATCTTGGTTCAGGGGTATATTCTTGGTGTTCAAAAAGGCAAGATATTTTTGCACAATCTACGATTAAAGCTGAGTTTATTTCAGCAACAACAGTTGCTGCAAAACAAGCCTTGTGGTTTAGAAAAGTGCTACTTGATATTAATTGAAAGCAAGCAACGTGCACAGAGATGTTTGTGGATGATCAAGAAGTTATTGCTATCTCAAATAATCTTGCTTTTCATGAAAACCAAGCATCTCAATATCAAATTAATATTTCTTGGAGATGCGCAGAAAGAAGGATTTATTGGGTTAATTATTGCAAGGGTTTGTAGTTTGCATTATTTTGGTGATTACAATTCATGCCTTATCCGTATTTTGGGTAGATTTTTGAGGAATCGAATTTCCTACTTTGTTGCATTGGTTGTTTCATGCCTTGATGTATTTGTTTTGTCGCTTATAATGTGTTAGTAGCTTGTTCTTGGCCATAGCCTAGGTGTAGGCTAGCGACTACCTTAGACTCATGTTTTAGAGCCTATAGGCCATAAAGATTTTCCAATGTTGCTTTGATGACATAGCTCCTTGTAGACTGATATAGTAGACTTGGGTCTGATAGTATGAATTCTTAGCTAGGCAACAATTCAGCTCTTATGTGTACTCATCATCCTTATGGGGGTCCGCTTTGGTCATTAACTTTTAATTGCACACGATTGTCCCTTATGGGCTTATGGGGGTCCAGTTAGATTATAGTTAGTTGTTTACTTTATCATTTGTCTTTTCCTAGACTCGTGTGCTATATAGTTAGGTTTTCCATTATCTTTTCCTTCTTGTGACCTCTAGTTACTTTAACTTTCTCGATTTTGTCACGCCCCGAGTCTACACCCTGGATGTGGCCGGCACTTGAAGACCATTGCTGGCCCCAAGCGAACCCTTGGCCTGGTTTTCTTAACTCAGCGGAAACTTAACTCAACAGAATAACTCAATGCAATGAAAAGTCATAAAACAACCTAACTGATAAAATCTAGCCATAAGGCAACTCTAGACTAAAAATAGAATATTTTTATATACATGCATAAGAGACTCAATACTAACTGACTGATTGTCTATGAAGCCTCTAAAAACTACTGAGATGGATGTTGGGACAGACCCCACAACATCCTAATAAAGAAAAAACTAGGAACACAAAATATCGGAGTTCTCCAGAAATCAAGGAGGCTCACCACCGACTATGGAGTGCTCAGCTGGATCAACGGCGTGTCAGATGCTGATCTTGGGTACCTGTGTCTGCATCATAATAAGATGCAGGCCAACTGGCATCAGTAAATTGAATGTACGAGTATGCGAGCAGGAAAGCTAAACAACAACTTAAGCTTGAAAATAGAACAAAGGAACTCTCACCTTGGCTCTGTTCAACTCATGAATAACTTAACTCAATATATAAAGCAATAAGACATGTGCAATATATAAAAAGCTTGTAAAACAGTATAAACAACTTAGTTCATTAATGATAAAACAATAACAAACTCAACTTTACTTATATAAAAGTAATATAACTTTTGTGGAAGATTCTTTAACCGACAACCACCCATCTATGAGCCCTAGTGATGATACAACGTTTTACATCACGTTGCCCAAGGACCATCCTATACCTTGCCGTGATATAGGACCTTACTTTAACTTAGTGGATCCACTAGCTTAATCTTACTTGATCATCTAACAAGAATGACCCGTCAAGTCCCATGTTGGCTACATGGTTCTTATGGAGAGTTGAGTTAATATGAACTCGCGTCCCCAATTCGGTGCTCAATACTACTCCTAAAAATACTTTGGCTCATAAGTGTTTTAAACACATGTTTCTTTAGTTTGAGATAATTGCTCAAAATCTAGCCCAAAGGCTCACTTGGAATCGATGTTCCCTTTTCTTGAAAACTAGCCCAACGGCTCTTTTGGAAATCATTGTTCCTTTCTTACTCAAATGTACAAAACAACAATTATAAACTTCTTTGGGGAATACTTAGTTCCCTAATAGCTTTTGAGAAATGAACTCAACTTTATACTCTTGACTTAACTTGAAACTCTAAGCTCTTAAAATGAAGTTAAAATGTTCAATAAAGACTCTTGAAAAAAAAACTTTAAAGACTTGCTTCTTAACTTTTAAACTTGACTCTAACTTCACTTGATTTGGATCCTAACTTTCCTCGATTTGGATTATGAATTGAAGGTGTATGATCACACATTTATGGATAAGTTTGGGATATTTAGATGTATCTTAGAGTATTGGAAACAACTATAAAACATAAGTACTTTACCAAGGAACATGTATGAAAAAGTGGGAAATGAAAGGGAAGGATTGGCGTCCTTGGCGCTCTAAGAGGCGCGGGGCGCCAGCCCTCAAACTTCAGAGGGGCCTGCTGGGCGCTCTGCCAGGCGCGCCTCCCCAAGGGGAAAACTTCAGAACCCCTGTTGGGGCGCGCTGGCTGGCGCGACGCCCCAGCCTTTTCCCCCAGAAAACTCGACTTTTCTCTTTAGTTTTTCCAACTCTAAACCTTCTTAACTCCAAAGGTTCCAGCCCCAAATACTTAGAATCATAAAACCCCTCAACATACAATAGATTCAACAAGAACTTCAACACAAACACAGCCAACAACTTCCACACAAACACAGCCAACAACTTCAACAAACACAACCAACAACTTCAACAACACAACCAATCTTTTATCAGAAATAAAACGGATCTGGCGTGTGGGGGAAAGAACCAACCCAACACTATGAACTCACATACCTAGTAGGGATCACCCCCGACGATATCCACGACGATCTTTGACGAAACCTTGCTCTTCTACTCCTTTTCCTCTTCTTCTCCTCTTCACTCACAAACCCTCACTCTCACTCTTTAAAAAGAAAGGGAAAAACTGATATAAAATCAGTCTAACACATTAATATATCCAAAAGAACTGGTTAGGGAAAAGACCAAAATACCCTTGAAATTTCCGGACGGACTTCCCTGCCAACTGCCCAACTTCCAAAACGCATAACTCATTCATACAAACTCATAATAGAGCAAACTCGACGGCATTGGAAAGATCGTTCCACGAGCTTCGCAAACATAACTGGAACTACTCCTAACTCATCCTGAGCTAGAAGTTATGACTTCTCAAAGTTGGCCAAAACTCAATTTTTTTTCCATACTTGGCTAAATTTTCCAGATTTTTAATTCTTCCTAAAAAAATGACTAATTCCAATTTCAAGCCCCTTCATAGTTATTCCAAATTGCCGGATGTTACAATATCTCCCCCTTGGGAACATTCGTCCTCGAATGAGGTTACTCTTACTAGGCTAAGGGGGTAACATCAAACTCAAACACCCAACAAGCAACAAGGCCAACAACAACAACATGCTCATTATAAGTTAAAGAGCACTAAGAAGGAAATTAATACCTTGATCTGCATTTCCACCGGATTCAAAGAGATGTGGATATATCTTCTTCATGTCCTCTTCGGCTTCCCAAGTAGCTTCCTCAACAAATTGGTTCCTCCAAAGGACCTTGACTGATGCTACATCTTTCGTTCTCAACCTACGAACTTGACAATCTAAAATCTGAACAGGAATCTCCTCATAAGATAAGTTATCCTTGATCCTAATACTTTCAGTTGGTAGGATCAATGAAGAATCGCCTAAGCACTTCTTCAACATGGAGATGTGAAATACCGGATGAACCGCGGCTAATTCTTGTGGTAGCTCCTACTCAGAAGCAACATTATCAATCCTCTTGGCTATACGGTAAGGGCCAATATACCGGGGACTAAGCTTCCCCTTCTTACCAAACCTCATAACCCCCTTCATGGGTGAAACTTTCAAATATACCCAATCATCTACCTCGAACTCTAATGTCCTTCTCCTAACATCAGTGTAGGATTTTTGACGACTCTGTGCCGTTTTCAACCTTTCTTGAATCACTTTCACCTTCTCCATATCTTGGTGAACTAAATCTGGTCTGATCAACCCAGCTTCACCAACTTCAAACCATCCAATAGGAGATCTACATCTTCTCCCATAAAGAGCTTCATATGGAGCCTTCTGGATGCTAGAGTGATAACTGTTGTTGTAGGCAAACTCAATGAAAGGTAGGTGATCATCCTAATTACCTTTGAAATCAATCACACAAGCCCTCAACATATCTTCTAAAGTCTGAATAGTGCATTCTTCTTGCCCATCAGTCTGAGGATGAAAGGCAGTACTTAAGTTCACCTTCGAACCCAAGCCTTTCTGAAAAGATTTCCAGAACTGTGCAGTAAACTGTGCCCCTCTATCTGAAATAATGGAGACTGGGACTCCATGAAGTCTCACTATCTCTTGAATATACAACCTGGCATAATCTTCTGCTGAGTGGGTAGTCTTTACTGGCAGAAAATGGGCTGACTTTGTCATTCTGTCGACAATCACCCAAATAGAATCATGCTGTCTACGAGACCTTGGCAACCCTGTGATGAAATCCATATTGATCATCTCCCACTTCCATTCCGGAAGTTCTATATTCTGAGCCAAACCACCGGGCCTTAGGTGTTCAACTTTCACTTGCTGGCAATTTGGACATTTAGCAACAAACTCTGCAATGCCCTTCTTCATGTCATTCCACCAATAAATCTCTCTCAAGTCACGATACATCTTTGTGGAACCTGGATGAATGGAATATCTAGAGCTATGAGTTTCCTCCATAATCCTCTCTTGGAGTCCATCTACCATAGGTACACACAATCTACCTTGATACCTCAAAACACCATCTCCCCCTTGTTTAAAAGCTAATACTCTTTGCTTTTGAACATTTGCCTTCAACTCAAGCAGAATGGGATCTTGATCTTGTTTCTCTTTCACTTCTGACACCAATAATGACTCGGCCCCGTTAGTTACCGTTATTCCTCCTTTTGTGGAATCTGTAAGTCTGACTCCCAGGGCTGCCAGTCTGTGCACATCTTTTGCTAACTCTCTCTTTCCTTCTTCAACATGGGCGGTGCTACCCATAGACAACCTGCTTAAAGAATCAGCAACAATATTAGCCTTACCTGGGTGGTAAAGAATACTCAGGTCATAATCCTTGAGTAATTCTAACCACCTCCTCTGTCTGAGATTAAGCTCTTTCTGAGTGAACACATATTGAAGGCTCTTATCAGTGAATACATCAACATGCACACCATACAAGTAATGACGCCATATCTTCAAAGCGAACACTACAGCAGCCAACTCTAAGTCATGGGTTAGGTAGTTCTTCTCATGAACCTTCAACTGTCTGGAGGCATAAGTTATAACCTTGCCATTCTGCATTAAGACACAACCCAACCCAACTCTAGATGCATCACAATACACCACAAAACCTTGAGTACCTTTCGGTAAAGTCAAAACTGGAGCAGTAATCAACCTCTTTATCAATTCCTGAAAGCTTTTCTCACAAGCTTCAGACCATTGAAATTTCACCGTCTTCTGAGTCAACTTGGTCAAAGGAGATGCAATATACGAGAACCCCTCTACAAACCTTCTATAATAGCAAGCTAAACCCAAGAAACTCTTAATTTCAGTTGGAGATGTGGGTCTAGGCCAATTCTGCACTGCCTATATTTTTTGAGTATCAACTTTAATACCATCACCGGACACAATGTGGCCTAGGAATGCCACTGACTCAAGCCAAAAATCACACTTAGAGAACTTGGCATACAACTCCTTATCTTTCAAAGTCTGAAGAACTATTCTGAGATGACTAGCATTATCTTTTTCATTCCTTGAATAGATTAGTATGTCATCAATGAAGACGATAACAAGCATATCTAAATAAGGTTTGAAGACTCTATTCATAAGGTCCATGAAAGTTGCCGGTGCATTGGTCAAACCAAAGGACATAACCAAAAACTCATAATGACCGTATCTGGTTCTGAAAGTTGTCTTTGGAATATCACACTCCCTTACTCTTAACTGATGATAGCCTGATCTGAGGTCAATTTTTTAAAAACAGGTGGCACCCTGAAGCTGATCGAAAAGATCATCAATCCTCGGAAAAGGGTACTTATTCTTGATGGTAACCTTATTCAACTTGCGGTAATCTATACACATCCTAAGGGAACCATCTTTCTTTATGACAAACAAGACCGGAGCACCCCAACGTGAGACACTTGGTCGAATGAAACCCTTATCTAGGAGATCTTTCAACTGCTCTTTCAACTCTTTCAACTCTGCTGGTTCCATTCTATATGGAGGAATAGAGATAGGATAAGTATTTGGAATGAGATCTATGCCGAACTCTATTTCTCTCTCAGGAGGAATTCTGGGTAGATCATCAGGAAAAACTTCTGGAAACTCTCTTACTAAAGGAACTGACTAAAAAGGAGGTATCTCAACACTAGAGTCATGAACTCGGACTAAGTGATAGACACAACCCTTCGAAACTAACTTTCTTGCCTTTAGGTATGAAATGAAACTACCCTTAGGCACTGCTGAACTACTACTTCACTCTATGACTGGCTCATTCGGAAACTGAAACTTGACCACTCGAGTTCTACAGTTTAGTGATGCATAACAGGCATGAAGCCAATCCATACCTAAAATGACATCAAAATCTACCATGTCTAACTTAACCAAATCAGCCATGGTGCTCTTGTGATTGATGGAAACAGGACAATCACGATAAACTCTTTCTGCTAGAATAGACTCCCCAACAGGTGTAGAAACACAAAAAGGTTCACAAAGTCTTTCAAGAAGAACATCAAACTTATTTGCAACATAAGGAGTCACAAAAGATAAATTTGCTCCTGGGTCTAGCAAAGCATACACATCAAAAGCAATGAATTTGATCATACCAGTGACAACATTTGGAGAATTCTCTTGCTCATGGCGAGTGGTGATTGCATAGAGGCGGTTTGCTCCTCCGCCGGTACTAGAAGTAGCTCCTCTAGGTGTCGTCCTGTCTGGGGGAGCAACTAATGAAGATTGGGCCCTACTACCTAAATTTCCACTACCCTGCCTGTTCTTTGGGCACTCATTCATGAAGTAACCCTCTAGTCCACACTTAAAACACCCTGTCTGGCCATCGCAACATTTACCCGGGTGGGTTCTACCACATCTAGCACATGCAGGAATCGAACTACCCCCTGTATCATACTACCTGAAGACTGTGTTGGTCTAGTCTTGAAGTCCTTTGAATTCTAGCCATTAAATTTTCCTCTGTATCGGGGTGCAGGTGCTCTAGAAGATGATGGAGCAGGTCCCTTTTGCCTTTGCTGAAAGGATGGATGGTTTGAATTACCTTTCTGCTGCCCGGACTCGTTACCGGTCTTAGCTCTGTTATTTCTGAACTCTTCCCTGTCCTTTAGCTTCTCTTCCTCAACCTGCTACACATAAACCATCAACCTTGATATGTCCATGTCCCCGATAAGCATTGCAGCCCTACCTTCCTTACTTGACAACCGAGACAGCCCAGCAACAAACAAACTCATTCTACTCCTCATGTCCGCCACTATCTCCGGAGTATATCGGGATAGTTGTGTGAAATTCAGACTATACTCATGAACACTCAAAGAATCCTGCTTAAGTGTGAGGAAATCACGTACCTTGGCCTCTTTCAATTCTCGAGGAAAGAAATGCCCCAAGAAAGCTTCCTCAAAACAGGCCCAATTCGCAGGTGGTACATTCTCAACTCTGCCCCCTCTCCACTGGTCGAACCAGGTTGTAGCAACATCCTTCAATTGATACACCGCTAGTTCAACCCGCTCAATATTTTCCACATGCATCACATAAACAATCTTCTTCAGCTCCTCAATGAAGTTCTCTGGATCCTCAGTAGTACTCGAACCCATGAAACTCGGAGGATTCATCCCCAAGAACTCACGAATCCTTGAAGTGTCAGCTCCTTCCTGTCGAGCTCCCCTTTTCTAACCAATCAGATTAGTTACTGCTTGGCTCAGAATTCTAGTAGCTTCTCTGAACTCAGCATTAGAAACTTCCCCTTGATGCTGCACTCCAGGTGCAAAAGGTAACTCTTGCTCATCAACATAACGTCTAGGAAGACGCCCTCTGCCAACTCTTCGTGGAAGCATGATTATCTGAAAACACGCACAAGTACGAATTAGAAACAAACTTTTTAGAGATAAACTCTAACGCACGAGATAAGTATGAAAGAAGTGAGAAATCTTCCTAAATGTTGCAGCCTCCCAATTATAAATGTGCCGCGCTTCACACCGATAACTAGGACTCTACAGGCACGGCTTCATAGACTCCCTAGGACTCTTGAACTCTGGGCTCTGATACCAAGTTTGTCACGCCCCGAGTCTACACCCTGGACGTGGCCGGCACTTGAAGACCATTTCTGGCCCCAAGAGAACCCTTGGCCTGGCTTTCTTAGCTCAGCGGAAACTTAACTCAACAGAATAACTCAATGCAATGAAAAGTCATAAAACAACCTAACTAATAAAATCTGGCCAAAAGGCAACTCGAGTCTCAAAATAGAGTATTTATATATACATGCATAAGAGACTCAGTACTAACTGACTGATTGTCTATGAAGCCTCTAAAAAAACTACTGAGATGGATCTTGGGACAGACCCCACAACATCCTAATAAAGCAAAAACTAGGAACACAAAATATCGGAGTCCTCCAGAAAACAAGGAGGCTCACCACCGACTCTGGAGTGCTCAGCTGGATCAACGGCGTGCCGGATGCTGATCCTGGGTACCTACGTGTGCATCATAATAAGATGCAGGCCAACTGGCATCAGTACATTGAATGTACGAGTATGTGAGCTGGAAAGCTAAACAACAACTTAAGCTTGAAAAGATTACAAAGAAACTCTCACCTTGGCTCTGTTCCACTCGTGAATAACTGAACTCAACATATAAAGCAAAAATACACGTGCAATATATAAAAATGTTGTAAAACAGTATAAACAACTTATTTCATTAATGATAAAACAATAACAAACTCAACTTTACTTATATAAAAGTAATATAACTTTTGTGGGAGATTCTTTAACCGACAACCACCACTATGAGCCCTAGTGATGATACAACGTTTTACCTCACGTTACCCAAAGACCATCCTATACCTTGTCGTGATATAGGACCTTACTTTAACTTAGTGGATCCACTAGCTTAATCTTACGTGATCATCTAAGAAGAATGACCCATCAAGTCCCATGTTGGCTACATGGTTCTTATGGAGAGTTGAGTTAATATGAACACGCGTCCCTAATTCGGTGCTCAATACTACTCCCAAAAATACTTTGGCTCATAAGTGTTTTAAACACATCTTTCTTTAGTTTGAGATAATTGCTCAAAATCTAGCCCAAAGGCTCACTTGGAATCGATGTTCCCTTTTCTTGAAAACTAGCCCAACGGCTCTTTTGGAAATCATTGTTCCTTTCTTACTCAAATGTAAAAAACTACATTTATAAACTTCTTTGGGGAATACTTAGTTCCCTAATAGCTTTTGAGAAATGAACTCAACTTTATACTCTTGACTTAACTTGAAACTCTAAGCTCTTAA
>JAJOOO010002322.1:0-30005 GCA_029582685.1 Solanum piurae
GGCAAGCCCGGTGCGACGAGCTTGACCCAGAAGGCAAATCCCTTGCTTTCGCTGGCAAGGGGTTTCGAACTGGAGACCTCCAACATGGAAGTCCCATGCCCAAACCACTGGGCCACCCCGAAGGGTTCACGTCTGGGGACTTTTGGGATCCATTTTCTAGAAGACATTTCTATTAGTAACTTCTTTTTATAAACTACTAATGCTTTATAACTTGTCATACAAATACTTTGCTTAAGGTTTCTTTTCTGATGGTAATTAGATGCTATCATGTTTAGTTAGGTCGGAACTTTATGGATCACACTCCTTCTGTTCGTTCATCGTCTACTGGAAGACCCTCCTCGATGTCTGTTCGTACATCAGCAGCAGCAACAACAACTGGAGCAATACTGCAACCAAGTAGGTCATCAGTGAGGACTCCAGTTACCATACCACCAATAGAACCTCCTAGTAATCGCTTGAGAGGGATAAGGTAACCATTGCTATTTTCTTTATCTTCCACTGATAACATCTATTAATATTTTGATTTAATATTTGACTGAACTATATCAATTTATTTATTTTTGACAAAACTAGTATACTGTGTAACTTCAACTTTCCAGTGCTTATTTAATACTTGCATTGAACAGATGGATTGCTACTTCTGCCTTGTTTATTTTGAAACTCGAACTAGAAACAGATTACAGTTGGACTGAAACTGAAATAGTGAATTTGTGACCTGACGTTGAGTTTTCACCTAGTTCTCATCTGTTCTAACTTTTGCAATTTTATTCATCTTTTTCTCGCTTGTCATTGCTGATGATGCTTAATTTGTAAGAGATTGGAAGTAAGCATAGTTTATTTGTTAATGACCTGACAAACTACATAGAATTAAGGACTACTCTTGTGATTTTCAGGAGCAATCAATTAACTATCAGTCAACTATCTCTCAATCCCATATGTTAGACTCCATAAGAAAGCCTTCTTCCTGTGACATACAGGAGGATAGTGGCAAATAACCATATGACTTATTTTTAATTGTACGATAATTGATGTCACTTTAATCTGTATAATATCTTGATGTGATGTGTTTTTTTTTTAATCATGGCAAGATGATGATCTTTAACTGTATTAGAAATTAATTTTAGGTTCACACCAGAATTAGGACGAATGGATTTGAATGATTCTGGAAATGATCATGAGACTTCTGCGCTTCGTGATGAGGTATGTCATCTACATGAAGATGGTATCTGGATGGCTACTAAAATAGGCTAGACTTGTCCATTTGGACGATTGGATATATAACAATTTTGTTAACATTCAAATGAGAGTTTTGTAATTCTTTGCAGCTTGATATGCTTCAAGAAGAAAATGACATTATTTTAGATAAGGTTAGTTGATTTACCTTTCTAAATGAAAAGGATAAATGAAAAAAAAGAAGTTTTGCGACTTTGTAACTTTGTGGATCACAATTGCTGATGTAATTTACAGCTACGTCGTACAGAAGAACAACGTGAAGAATCTGAAGCTAGGGTTCGTTTGTTGGAGAAACAGGTAAGTCACCACTAGTAATGGTCTACATTGAGGATAGTAGTTTCTTGAGGGTGATCCCAATTTTACATACTATAACTTAATCTGTTCCCAGGACATTTGTAAAATGTTAAAGTTAATTATAAGCACCAAGAAATGGGGTGCAGCTGATTATTGTGCAAAAGAGGTTTCAGTCAACTAATCATCTTAACTGGTTTTCATTGAATGAGACATATATTACTTATGGCTTTATGGAATGGGATTATAGTGGAGGTCATGGTTGGTCTTCACTTAGTTTTTTAGATTTAACAGTTGTATGAAGCTATTTCTCTTCCTTAATTACAGGTTGCTTCTCTTGGAGAAGGACTATCACTTGAAGCTAAATTATTAACCAGGTACAATCTGTAATATTTTCTCCCCTTCCATATTTCTGCTTAACAAGCATTGTCTGATGGTATGCAATGACTACAGGAAGCAAGAAGCACTTCGCCAGAGAGAGGTAGCTTGAAGAACTGTGAATACAAGTAGTAAAGACAAACATTGTTACTTAACTGTGTCACGATGCATCAAATACTGTTGCTCGTCAAACTTTTTTAATGTTTTAACTTTAATGTGTCTAGACAAGTCTATTGGGAATTATGATAATACTCCTCCTTGCTTGCTTAATGTTTATGCTTGTGTTGCTTTTGGTTTGATGATACTGTTCTTCTCCTGCATTGTTATTGCAGGCTGCTCTTAAAGCTGCACAGCAAACTAAGGATGGAAGAGAAGATGAAATTACGATACTTCGTACTGAGATTGAAGTTAGTTCATGCTACTCTCTGGGTGCTGTGTGCTTTTTATTGCCACTGATCTTTCCTTTAACTTTTTTTTTTTTTTTTTGCAAATTTTTCTTTGTTCAGAACTTGAAGGATGACACTGCAAATGCAATGGAACAGCTTCAGGAAGCTGAAGCTGAAGCCAAAGCTCTTCGAACAATGACACAGAGAATGATTTTGACCCATGAAGAGATGGTTGTTGTTTGAATTCTGATGAGATAAACTCTTTGCCTTTAGCTTCAGATTATGCTACTCACTACCCAGTCTCTCTCACTTTGATATCTGTTGTCCTTTTGACATTCTAGGAGGAGGTGGTTCTAAAGAGATGTTGGCTTTCTCGATACTGGGGCCTAGCTGTACAATATGGTAATTTGCTCAATCAGCATCTTTCTTTTGGATTTGTTTAGTGGGTGTAATATGTATAGTACTATAGTTACTGCTCTGAAGTTACAATCTTTAGCATCTTTCAATTGCTTATATAGGATAAAACTTGTTTCTTGGCTTAACAAGTAGAGAAATACCATGATCACTGAAAAAGTGTCCAAAATGTAGCAATTATGTAGTTGAGAAAGCCCCGCCTAGTCAGATGACCAAAGAAATGGATGAAGTTTTAGTTTGAGAAGGTTCAAGGAGTATCAAATTTGTCCTACATTGGCCTCCAGATGTACTGGTCCCTAGGTATGACACCATTGTGATTGAATGTGTTAAAAGGGGGGCCGATAATACGTAAATCACATGAAAGAAAGTGGCCCTGAATGACTTGTAATGTCTTGAAATTCATGTAGACCTAGCGAATAAAAGGGCATAATAGAATTAAAAGATATATATAGGCAACACCAATCAGTTGGGATTAAGTTTAGTTATATTAGCACGTTACTTTTGGTCCAGTGTGCGCTGGAGAAGTCTTTTAGTCTCGCCAGAGATTTTAGGGCCTTTAAAAAATGTAGAAATTTCTAATTTATACTCCCTCCGTTTCAAAAAGAATGGTCTAGTTTGACTTGGCACGGAGTTTAAGAAAATAAATAAGACTTTTGAATCTTGTGGTCCTAAATTAAAGTTATGTCAAATGTACAAAATTGCTCTTTAATCTTGTGGCCTTAAACATGCCACGTGGAAAGTTGAAATTAAAATGTTACCAAAAAGAGAAAACAGTCATTCTTTTTGAAACTGTCTAAAAAGGAAAGGAGGTCATTCTTTTTGAAACGGAGGGAGTATAATATTGGACCAATTTGAACTTAAATGGAGCGAGATGGACGCTGAGGATTCATATGACTGAAGTTGTAATCCAAAATGAAGCAAATCCAAAGAAGGATCTCAAACTGTATTCACTTTATTCCTTCTTTTTCATTACCAGGAATATGCAGGTGCATTCTCCTGTTTTGCTCGGTGAGGTAGGAATCTTTCTCAACATATCTCGAAAACATGCAATATGCGGCTTACCATGTCGTGAACAAAGTCTGGTACTTAAGTTAAGAGGAATGTAGAGGAGCTAGCTGATGCTCCTTATATTTTGAACCTGGGGGGGGGGATTTAGCTTTTGACTATCTAAATTCTAATTTTATTTATAATGTTGGTATTCCGGCCAACTAGTCCCCACATTGATTAATCTACTGGTTACTTGAAGCTTCCACCAAGGTGTAGATAGCTGAGCTGAAATCAACTAGTGTTTTGTTCTTTGGTCTCTGCTTGGATTTGAACCCATTGACCACTTACCTTGATGCGTAACTATCTTATTCTTTCATGATCCACAAGTCTTAGTTTGCCTTGCGAATGCTTTGACTCTCTCAATTGCTATTATCACAAAGATAAGCCATCTGACTCTTTAACATTTTTCACAAAAGAAACGAAGCTGCCTCTAGTTGAAATAGTTCGGCTGACTATCCTAGGAACCATTTTCAATTATTAGTCTTATGTTTTGAATGAAATTAATATGCAAGTTAAGCTAGGGATAAGATTGGAGTATTGTTGGTGATAAGTTGAGAACCGATTGGCGATTACCCAAAAAATTGATGTATGGGAGTACTAATTTTTTTAATGATATGTGGGAGTCTCGTAATGAACTTAAGCAGTAGCCTATTCTCTTTCATGTTCAATCTTATTCATGAAACCATTCTTTCTGGTTAAATACTCTATTTTATAAGTGTGTTCTTCCTGGGTTACTTGAAAGCTGTTTAGTCATATGGTTTGTTTAATATTTACTTGATTTTTTGTTTGGGGTGGAAGGGGGGATGCTAATAATGAGTTGGCGTGCTAACTTTTGGGGTTTCAGGTATCTGTGCAGATATAGCAGGGACGAAGCATGAACATTGGTCATCTTTTGCACCTCTTCCATTTGAAGTTGTGATTTCTGCTGGCCAGAAGGCCAGAGAGGAATCCTGGAATGGTGCTTAGCCTTTCCTTGCAATTTTCCGTCCTGCATTAACTCCAAATGTGCCTTTTTTCTGCTTATGTTTCCCTCGTTGCATCTAAGTTGGATTTCAATCTCTCTTGTGTTGAGCAGGTGGCGATGATTCTGATCGGAGCAAACGTGCCCGTGACATTAGTGACTTATCTGGAGAGGGAAATATTGAGAGTATGCTGTCAGTTGAAATGGCTCTAAGAGAATTAGCTTCCCTCAAGGTTTCTGTTTGTTTTCTTCTTTTTTGAGAAAGAATAACAAAAAATGTTTTCTTCCTATTATATGTCGTAAAAGTTGTGAAGGATTTTATTTCTAAAAAAAAACAAAAAACTGTGCTGTATATTCTATAAACAACATTTTTTCTGCTTTTAGGTAGAGGATGCTGTTATTCTTGCATTGGCACAGCATCGGCGCTCAAATGTAGTCCGGCAGTCCTCTGGTATGACTTATGATTTTATGTGAATTTGTAATTCTGTTGGCTTCAATGGATGAAACTAATTTCTACTTTGTACTCCTCTCATCTCAGGTGTATCTGTTGTATGCTTTTACACATCAAAATTTCCATCTCCTAGAGTTCATGCATTTTTGCTTGACACCATATCTGATTTTCCATAATTGCAGTAGGGCATAGTCATCAGTTTAGAGCAAATACCTGTTGTCCATCTCTGTGTTGATTACAATCCTGAATGCTATTACTAACTTGACTGCTTGCTAAACATCCAGTGGCACATGTACTTTAACATAATGATTAATTCGCTTGTCTTCTTGCCGTTCCATCTGGTGCTGTTCTCTTATGTCAAGCCCCTACTCCATCTTTGTTAGTTTTAAAATCGAATAATATCAATCTTTTGTTAGTTCGAAAATAGAATAATCTCAACAAAAAATAAAATAAAATAGAATAACACTGACTCTTGTCTTTTATGCTTTTGTTGCTTGGCAGATCCTAAATCATCTGCTGACCCCAAGTTGATGGATGCATATGGTAAGGAATTTGCTCAATTCACTTTATACAAATTTGAACATGTTTGATTTGGAATACCTCTATTTGTTGGTTATTTGAATATCCTCCTTAACTAGGATTTGTAGATCAATTTATTTAGGTTCCTATTTTAAGAATTTGTTAAAACTTGAATGCCATTCTCCCTTTTCTGGGCTCAATTCGCCCATGGGGAGGGAAAATAGAAGAAGGTGTGTGTGTGTGTGGGATGGTGGGGTGGGGTGGGGGGGTGTTTAAGAAAATCTGCTGTTTATTTGAGAGCAGCTGGAATAATCCCTTCTTGAGCCTATGTGTGTACATATAGACTCTTTGGGATTTCTATGCAGATGTAAAAGATGCAATTCCTTTAAAAAATCAGTGTCAATTCCCCACTTTGGACTTTCAGTATTTGTTCTTTTTCTAGATTATTTGGTATATAGGTCATGCCTTGTTAAAACTGGAAGCGGTTGATTTGTTATGGTATAACGTGTGCCTTCTTTCTTGGGATTCCTTACAAGGGTTTGATCTAGAGCTGTGTGTTTTTGGTTGCAGAGTTGGGGCAAGAGGAGTCGGAAGATGTTCTTTTCAAGGAGGTCAGTTGTCTTTTTTTTCTCCGTGATTTAGTTATTTTGTTTTTTGATAAAGATTTAGTTATTTTGCTCTGGAGCCATTTCCTCTTCTTCTGTTGTATTGGCCCCTTAATATCAATTGGCATGCTGGGAAGATATACATAGCATACTCCTTTACCTATCAAAAGAAAAAAATTACATACATGCTCTGGTGAGACCAATTTTACAGGATGGAATTTTTTTTAGATCTATAAAGATCTGAATTAATTGAATGTTGAAACTACTTGAGGAGTATTCCACTTGACCAATTTCGGTTGCACTAGTTCCACCACGTGATGAGCCATCATTAAAATTGCAGGCTTGGCTTACATACTTTTGGAGGAGAGCCAAAGTGCATTGTGTAGAAGAGGATATTGCAGAAGAGAGGCTTCAGGTCTGGATTGACCGTAGTGGACAGTCACCAACCACTCATGATGCAGTTGATGGTAATTAACTTCCTCAACTTTTTTCTTGAATAAAGGAATGCAATCCATACTACTTAGCTCAAATAATGGTAGGTATCACATTCCGTTGTTGCCACTTGAACAATTCCATTGGAGCCTTGCATGGAAATTCCTGTTACAGAAAAAATATCTTCCTAAAAAGTCCATGTACCTAGAATCTTATTATGTTTAATCAAGTTTTAAGCACAAAAACTTTGTTAGTAATTTATACTACTAATGAAACCCAAGCTCCTGCAATATATAGCCGAGTCTCTTTATCCATTATAGCTTAACCCTCTGGATACCCCCATTTTATGATGCTACCTTGAGGTCGGATAGGAGCTAAATTGGTCTTTCTACTACACTTCACTTTCCTACAAGTTTGTCTCCTATTATAATTTTATTTTTATTTTTCTCAACACTTCCAAAGGAACTTTTCATTTTAAAATTTAGGAAAGTATGTTTAACATGGAAATTGAAGTCCTTTGAAAAATCACATGTTCTTTTTCTTTATTGGTAATATGCAAACTTTCATTAATATACCATACTAGGAAAAGTTACAACCAAATAGGGTTTACAGTTATGGTAGGAAATTTCAATTTAAACAGCTTCAAGGAAAGTAGAAGGAAAAATTCTGAACAATATTTACTACATAAAGTTACACATGCAATAGGGTTGAATTTGTAATAACTAATGTAGAAACAATTTGAAAATAATTTTGTCCCTTCACTTGTAACAGAGTTGCTCTTTGCTCTCTTGAACAGCAATTAAGATGCCTCTAAAAGCATGTTTGGAGCTTCCACTTATCATGGTAGTGAAGTCCATACTTTGTAGGCTTGTTGGAATAGCTATATTGTGTCAAACTATAGTTGGCATTATTTTGTCGCTTTTGGTGGAAAAGCTATACTTGTGTAAAATTAAGATCAGACATTGGTTAGATTGGGACCCACAAAGCTAGTTTTACCTAGACTTCATATTGTCAGTGGTGCCATAGAACATTCTTTTGTAGGCCTTGGTGGAAGAGCTTTTTGTGTAAAGCTATAATTGATCATCACATGCATTGGTTAGCACTGGACCAGCAAAGCTAGTGTTACCTAGACTTCATGTTTTCGATGGTGCCATGAGAATATATCCTCTATATGTCTTCCATCCACACACACCCTATTTCTTTGTTTCTCTATTCTCTTGCATCATTTTTTCAAGTTTATAGATGCTTGGCATGATGGGGTATTCAAGTAAAGAAAAAAAAGATGCTTACAGAGGAGAGAATGATGACTTAAGATAACATTATTAGTCTATTTGAGTCTTTCAGAATGCTATAAATGAAGTGGCTTGTGAGGACTCGAATGGTGAAAACAAGAGTCTGTTGACTGTGTAATTGAAGTATATTGACTGTATGGTAATCCCGTTGCTCATTTTGACAGTTGAAAGAGGTTTGATAGAATTGAGGAAGCTGGGGATAGAACAGCAGCTGTGGGAAGCATCTCGTAAAGAGATTGACCAACCTAATAATGGAAAAATGAGTACTGATTCGGAGGCATCTCCATGATGTGTACTTGGTTGATGTCTATTCTTTTACGGATTGTATTCTTCCCTTTTCCTTTTTCCTTTTGGGTTTACAATTCAGATAGATATTCTTTCTTCTTCTGATTTATTTCTTCCGGTTTGTTTTTCTGGAATTTTGAAATGGTAGAGCTTGAGAACAGCAGGTAACTAACTTGTAATTAGTAGTTTGTAACTTTGTATAATCAATTTGAGTGATGCAAAAGTGATATAGTCTGTGTCAATGTTACCTTTTGTTGAATTACTCATTATTAATTCCATTAATAACACAAGACATGTCAAGAGACCCCAGCAGAAGGAAGTGGAAAATTCACGAGTGAGTCAAATATAGGTGTGTCTTTGTGAAACATTATTATTGCTGACATGAAATTCAAAAATTCTTGAATTCAATCACCCGTCAAGATCAAGCTTCAAACCCTTGAATTTCAAGTACAAGTTAAGTTCAAGGCCACTAAATTCAAGCTCAAAGATTCACTATATTATTATTTTTCACGTCTGTATATTGTCTATGAAATTAGAAAATATAATTTAAAATTATTTGGGTAAGATTTGATCATAGATTAATTTAGTCTCGATAACAATCAAATTTTTATTAATTAAAATAATATAAGTTGATGAATATATGATTTAATAATTAACCTAAACTTAAAATGATCAATTTATGGGCTAATTTACAAATGGAACAAGACATGAAAATTAACTTAGGAAAACATAATAAGGATAAAATTTGATTTCTCATTCGATATGGGTGAAAATGAAGAGTACAAAACCATATACTCCCTAGTTCCAATTTATGTGACTTATTTTCCTTTTTAGTAAGTCTCAAAAAGAATGACATATTTCTATATTAAGTAAAAATTTAACTATAAAATATCTATTTTACTCTTAATAAAATGATTTACATCCACACAAATTTCTATCATTTATTTTGGACCACAAGTTTTAAAGGCTTCCTTTCTTTCTTAAATTCCATGCCGAGTCAAAGTACTTCACATAAAATGGGACGGAGGGAGTAAAAGAATCCAAACACGTGGCTAATAATTAGACTATGAATGAAAAAAGGACTAAACTGAACCCAATTGAAAATAACATAACCCTTACCGTCTCCGTCTCGGTCGCCGTCGCCATCGCCGGTTTCTCCACTAAAGGTTAGTCCCCCCAACTGTGCCGCCATCGCCGGTTCTTTTTCTTGTGTTTTTTTTTTTTTTTTTTCAATGTTCAGAATTTTTCATATTGTTTCCTTCACTTGTTACTTTCCGATCATGCAATGCTGTAGTCTACTGTAACATAAATCTATTTTTCTCCATTTTTTGCTCATTGTCCGCACTCTTTAGCAGCTCAAAAGCATAGGTGAAGTCCCAATTTATCTTTTGTTATCATACTAAAATTGTTTCAGAAACCCTGCAGATTTTACCCTAGTAATTGAAAATTTTCCTAATCGTATTGTTTTAGGTTATTCGGTGTTTCCTTTTTCTTATCTAAATTTACTCTCATATTACTGTAATTGTCTCCGTGAAATGTCTGTATTTTGTATTGTTTGACTCTCCGAAAATGCTTGTTCAGGAAGCTGATTGAAATATGGGGCATTTGGTAGGTTGATTTTCACATGTTGCCCAAAACCTAGGGGGAAGGATGGATATGTGTAATATTCATTACGAATTTAAGTTTTATATACTAAACAATGTAATTTGTAAGTATAATTTGACTGGTTCTAAAAGGTTTTACCCCCTCTTTTCTTAAGTTACCAATTTGTGCTGGGTGTCGTGCTTTTTTCTTGAGCAGGGTCTGTCGGAAATAACCTCTCTACCTCCAAAGGCAGAGGTAAGGTTTGGGTACACACTATCTTTCCCAGACCCTATGTTGTTGTTAACCTCTCTACCTCCAAAGGCAAGGGTAAGGTTTGGGTACACACTACCTTTCCCAGATCCTATGTTGTTGTTACCAACTGCTCCGACAGTCAGTTTAGCTAATAAGGAGTTGCTGCTTTTACTGATATTCACTTATAAATTTAATCTTTAGAAGAATTTCAAATTGATGTAAATACTTTTATTAGAGTTGGAAAGTTTGTAATATTTTATTAATGACGACGTTGCCACAGCCTGATTGCTGTATTCTCATATGAGCTGATACAGTCTATCTCACAGGAGTGAACTTGCGTAGTCTTCTATGTTTGCCTGTGATGTTTCAAGCCAATCTCTGCAACTTATTTGAGGGAAAGATGATTTATACTACTAGTTAAGAACACAACGCGCAAATCCTTATTTGATGTACCATTCTGTCTCTTGTGGTTCCCTACCCTTTGCATCTTAACAGTGTTTGTGGGGATTAGAAATCTTCTCCTGATAGATAAGTTTCAGTAAATGTGCACTGCATTCCTTGAGGTTGTGGTATATGAAATTCAAAACGTCTTCTTGAACTTTCATACTAGCACTGCTGTGACTGCATGGTTTCTTTGTAAGGCTCCATATTTCCCTTGATAAAGCTAACTGTGTTTTGATTTGTGACAGGTCATATAAAATGTATTTGAAATCTCAATTGTCATGGAATGTGATAATCCCTGCTGAGAACCTTGATGTTGAAGGTTTAATGCTTCAGAAGGCAATTGTTATTCGCCTCCTGGATGACTTCGCTTCCAAGAAGGCCTCCAAAAATCTTGGTTACTTTATGGCTCTCACTACATTGGAGAGGATTGGGGAAGGGAAAGTTCGAGAACACTCTGGTGATGTGCTTTTCCCCGTAGAATTCAGCTGCATTACCTTCAAGATATTCCGTGGAGAGATTTTGGAAGGGGTTGTTGACAAGATCTTGAAGCACGGTGTCTTCTTGAGATGTGGCCCCACCGACAAGGTATACCTCTCTCATCAGAAGATGGCTGATTATAAGTATGTGCCTGGAGAAAATCCCATCTTTATGAATGAGAAGATGTCAAGAATTGAGAAAGACACCGTGGTGCGTTTCATTGTGGTTGGAGCAAGGTATGTGGAGGCAGAGAAGGAATTCCAAGCAGTTGTGAGCTTGGAGGGTGATTACCTCGGACCCATCTCACAAAATGCTGCTTAGATTTCAGCTATTCACCATGGTTGGTTCATTTCAGACATAGACCAGTGACATGTAAAGCTAACTTCTGTAGCTATATCTGTATTTAGTACTGTTTTGGCTTTTTTGTTGTTGTTGTTGACCCTCTGTTTAGTGTCTTTGGTTGCTTAAGCCCTCAAGTGGTCATGTTCTTCGCAGATACATTTACTTGTTAAGGTGATAAACCTTTCCACGAAATACTTTTCCGAAGTGTCTAGTTCTCTTGACTGATTTCTTTCTATGTTAACTTTTTATTATGTATTGAAAATGTTGTGATCAGTAGTTCAATGATAGAAATTTTGGTGCATGGTGTTTAGTATTTGGTTAGTGGTTCTTGATTTAATGTATTGGGATTCTAATTGATTTGTTCGTTTGGATAGCCAAATGTAAATCTTATGAACTTCTGGTTGCATATGTGAATCTTCTGTATATATTTTTCCGAGGGTGGCCTTATGAATGCATATAACGCTACTAGAACATGTTTGGTCATGTGTGCATTGAGATGCAACTTCAGGTTTATGCAATTCTGGTGCTTTAGTTGAGTTGACTTATGTTTCATTGTGAGTCCTTTTTGTTCTGAGGAAATGGTGCTTTATTGAGTTGATTTTAGATTTTATTGGGTGTCTGTTGTCCTCTAACAACACAAGACTTGTCAAAGACCCCAGCTGAAGGAAGAGTGCAGGTGGAAGTGGGAAAAATTCATGAGTGTCTTTGTGAAGCATTATTATTGCTGGCATGAAATTCATAAAATAAAAAGAACATCATGTTTGAGCGTGCAGAAGATGTAATATGTCTTTTTTGTTGTTGGAAAGATGCTACTGTTCATCTTTTCTTCCTCCGTCCATCTTTACTTGTCACTCGGTGCACCAACCATTGAGACAAAGGGAGTACTAGTAGGAAATACTTGTATGCATATTTTATTGGGGAAAATGTCAAACGTTCATATATCACATCTAGATGGAGTTTCTAATCATACCAACTCTTCGCTTCTCTAAATTATACACGTAATACATTGATGATATTGTAATACTTTTGACAATATTATTGAAATTTAGCATGTTATAGCAGGTCGTCTATTCTGTTAAAGTAGAATGATAAATCAAAACACTGTAACCGCCCAAAAGTGATGCATTGACATTAAATTAAGTCAACAAATTAGGTGCACTATATTTCTTAAGTTAGTTAGGGAAGGTTAGAGTTTGAAAAATGGAACCAAAAAGATGTCTTTGACTTATGTTCAAGTGTTAACAGCTAATTTCCAAGTGGGTACTAAAGTGATACTAATGTTTAGCTGAAAAGAAGACAATGTAGAGGCAATGGTAGAGTTGCATGGTGTGAGAATTATTTTTATTGAAAAAATTATATTGTATATATAGATACCATAGACTATTTTATACATAAAATAATTGAATCTTCTCAACTCGAAACATCAAATGCAATGCAACGGTAAAATTTCTGTCTTGGCTAGTCACTAAACAAAGATTGGACCATGAAGGGGCCTTAAATCTAGTGACAAAGGCACATAAATCGAAAGATAGCCGAATAACTTTCGTTAAAAACTTATATTGTGTATGTAAAATATTTAGACGAAAAATTTCTAACTTTGCCAATGCGATAAAAGAGTGGAACCTTAGATGTCTATCTGTCTCTGCTTTTGAGCAGTTATGCAAGTGGGGAAAAGGGAATGATTTAAGTAAGTGTAACTTTTGTAAAGGTTCTTTCTGTGTTGTAGGGGACTGGGGGTAGGATGAGGGGACCCTGGCTTAGAAGTAGAAGGTATAATAGGTTCTTGTGAATGTGTGTGAAAAGTGAATTGTCAAATAATGATACTTCATTTTTTATTATTATATGACCTCCTTTTTCTTGTGGTGGCCAAAAACTATATATTATAATAATCCATTCAACCTAATACATACATAAAGAAAATGTCTACAAGATTGATGTATTTGATTTGAAGTATATATATATATATGCCATTATCAACTTTTATACATTCATTGAACAAGACTCTAATTTTAGTGGACCACATCTCATTTTCCCTTTGTTTTATCTAATATTTATCAAGTGAAAAAAAAAAGTAAATTCATTTCAGTTGAGTTACGTCTTTATAAGTTTCATATATAAACTATGTTTTGTTTTCATTACCCTTTTGAATTACTATGACTTCAAGGGTTAAGACTTGTCGATTTAATATTTATTGATGCGTGTGTATTTTCTGCTCGTAAAATTTACTAAAGCTTTATAAGTTCTTGCAAGAAAAGAAACTATGATCCTGTCATGCTCTTTACTTGAAGATGAAGCAAAAAAATAATTATTCTTTTTCCCTAGACACCATAATTTATGTTCATTTTTCATACATTTAGTGAGACATAGAAAAGTATTCTTTTAAAGCTACTTTCAAGAAAGAAACATGCCTTTCCAGTGTTTTAGCTACCTTCCCAAAAAGATGACCTACTATGTGCTGGTTTTTAAGTTTGTACTTATTATCTTGCCCCTTGGGAACCTAAAACTTATACTCCCTCCCTCTCAATTTATGCATCGTATTTCCTTTTTAATCTGTCTCAAAATGACTGTCTTTTCTCTATTTTTAGTAAATTTTTCTAATTTTAATATTTAACCTGATATGTTTAAGATCATACGATTTAAAAGACTACACATTTTTGAAAGCCCGTGTCAATCAAATTGATATGGAGGGAGTATGTTGAATAATGTCAACATCTTGCCTATGTCTAAGCCCACAAGGGGCTAGGGTGGCCCGGATCCGAGTCATGATCAAACATGACGCTTGCTTGATAGACTTAGGTTAATAAATAAAGTTACGTCTTTACTATTAGTTATAACTTTTATCATAATGGTAAGCACTTGATTATAAAATAGTACTACTTTCATCATTTGTTTAATTATGAAAGCTTCTCATAAAAGAAAAAATGAGAAGTTACTCTAATACAGAAAGGTCTCATTTTATCTCAGAATGGACAAAAAATATAGTACCTTGTAAAATGAAAGAGAGGGAATAAAGAAGAATTTTGAGTGCTGACACAAGCCCCATGGTAGGCAAAGTGGAGGCCACCACCTAATTAAAAAGAATTTCCCCTCTGGTCATTTTTTGGTCTCTATCTCATCAATATATTACCATGCCTACAGTAACTACAGACAAGAAATGATAAAAACTTTTATTTTGATATTGATTTATTGGTTTAGGCATGCTATGTGTTAAAAAAATGTCAAAAGTTAGAATTTTAAGTTTATAAATTTTAAACTTTAAAAAGTGTAATATATTTAATTTTTAAATGTAAATATAAAGTTTGAATTAAAATTACTGAATTCTGTCAAAGTCGTACCTCGGACTCTCGATACACTATATATATAATTCTCTCTTTTAGTAATTACTTGACTTTCAATCTCTTCTTTTCCTTATGAATTTGCAGATTTCAAAACCAATGGCTATGGCTGTTTTTCTCTTCCTTCTTTATGCTTATGTAGGAATTGTGTCTGCATTGCCTCATCCAGACAAGATCATTAAATTGCCTGGACAACCTCAAGTGGGGTTTCAACAATTTTCAGGATATGTTGCTGTTGATGATAAGAAGCAAAGATCTCTTTTTTACTATTTTGTTGAAGCTGAAACAGATCCAGCTTCAAAGCCTTTAGTTTTGTGGTTGAATGGAGGTATACAATTTCAAGACATTCTTGTTTTTGGGATGTTCTTTTTCTTGATAAAGTTTCAATCTTTTTTGAGTATTTGTAATTTTTATATGCAGGACCTGGATGTTCTTCACTTGGGGTTGGTGCATTTTCTGAAAATGGACCATTTAGACCAAGAGGACAAGGTCTTGTTATAAATGAACACAGTTGGAACAAAGGTGATATAACATTCTTCCAAGAAAATTTTCCCATTTTTTTCTTTTGGTAACTGTATTGTTCTGAGAAGTAGAAAATGATTGTGTTTTCTTGAAATATTTGCAGAGGCAAACATGTTGTATTTGGAAAGCCCAATTGGAGTTGGCTTCTCTTATTCATCTGATACTTCTTCCTATGAGACAGTAAATGATGAAATAACAGGTATTTTTGCCACTCCCAAGCTATGTTGCTCAGACTCTTTAAAAACGGCTACTGGTACCTGTCGGATCGTGGCATCAGTTTTGGAGAGTCCGAGCAACATAGCTGTCAAATATTAATTCAACATGCATTCCAACTATTGGTTCATTTTCTAAAAAGCTTGTTCCTTTTCGTCTTTTCTTTTTTGACTTTTATGATGAGCATGTGATTGCTGATCTTCAGCAGTATAATAGTAACTTACAACTTAATGGAAAGGAAAAGCAAGTCCTCTTTATTGTTAATGTGGATTCTGGAAAACTTTCTGATTTTTTTTATCCTTGTTTGTTTGTCCTAATTAAACTTAGCCTTTTTGAATTTTAAAATTTCTTGCTTTATGCTTTGCATTCTAAAGCTGTTATCTTTTTTGTATTCTTAAGCCAGGGACAATGTTATTTTCTTACTACGCTGGTTCCATAAATTTCCACAGTACAGAAAAAGCAATTTGTTTCTAACTGGCGAAAGTTATGCAGGTAAGATTATTCCTAATATGTGCCATAGATGGAAAATTATTTGGTATTTTTATGTTTTTTGTTCTTGGTTAATCACATTTTGGCTTGTTTAATTACAGGACATTATGTACCTCAACTAGCTAAGCTCATGATGGCATTTAACAAGAAGCAACAGCTGTTCAATCTAAAAGGAATTGCAGTAAGTTTATCCTAAAGTTTCTAAATAAGTTGCAGATCACATGTACTTCTTTGTTGCTTATATGCATTGTGTTTTGCTATTACATGTTATTGAGATATTTAGAAGAAAAGTTCTGTTTAATCCGTTCTTCTTTTTTCGTTTCGTTGCAGCTAGGTAATCCGGTTCTGGAATTCGCTACAGATTTTAATTCGAGGGCAGAGTACTTCTGGTCTCATGGTCTAATATCAGATCCTACATACAGAATGTTTAGTTCTGCCTGTAATTATTCTCGATATGTTAGCGAGTACTACAGAGACACTGTATCGCCAATCTGTTCGAGAGTCATGAGTTTAGTGAGTAGAGAAACCAGTAAGTTTGTGGACAAGTATGATGTTACCCTTGATGTTTGTATTTCCTCTGTGCTCTCCCAATCCAAGATTATAAGTCCTCAAGTAAGTGTACTTTCTCCCTTTATTTGTCAAGCTTCTCTCGTGTTCTTATCCGATTAAATTGACTGTCTTAAGTGATACTAATTACCAGGAAAATGCCGAGAAGTTAGATGTATGTGTGGAAGATGAAGTTGTCAATTACTTGAACCGAAAAGATGTGAGAAGGGCTCTTCATGCTGAGCTTGTTGGAGTACGCAGATGGTCTGTTTGCAGCAGGTAAGCGTTCTTGCTTTGCTAAAACGATCTACAGCCAAATAGCATAGTGACAAAAAGTATTCACACAATCAGGTCATAAGTTAATCTGTAACCTGGAAAAATGGTAACTAAATTGCTACCATATGTGTATATAACTTAAAATCCGTAGCAGAATATGAAGTGTATCATTCCACTGGCTTCAACTTAGCAGGCATATTAATAATCACCATCTTCTAGTCTCCTATGTTGCTCGAACTCCCCAAAAATGCTACTGTACCTGTGTTGGATCCTCCAAAAAAGATACTACTTATGGAGGATCCAACGTGCGCCTGGCAATATTTTTAAAAAGTTCGAACAACATAGCTAGTCTTGAGTTTTTTTTTTGACCATTGCCTCTGGTACAATAATTTGCCAGTTTACAACTCCCTAAATAACAGATACTTCTCATTGCTTCCACAGCATTTTGGACTATCAACTACTTGACATAGAGATACCAACCATCTCCATAATAGGAATGCTTGTCAAAGAAAGAATTCCAGTCTTAATATACAGGTACAAATGCAGCCACATCTAATGTCCTTTCATGCACTTAATTCCTAATGTGAGCTTGTCAATTCGTTTGACGTCTAACACCAATGCTCTTAAAACTCTTTACAAACAGCGGGGATCAAGATTCTGTTGTTCCACTGATTGGAAGCCGAGCAACTGTTCAACAACTAGCAAAGCTGATGCAGCTGAACACAACTGTCCCCTATAGAGTTTGGTTTGCAGGACAACAGGTAATATTTATGGATTAAATTGAACTTACAAATCCACTAACAGTGCAATTTAACATTCATTACAAGGTTACTCGTTTTACTTTCCAGGTTACTAATTTTCACTTGTATGGATAATATTATGCAATTACAAAGAAAAAACGAATTACGTTGTTAATGTATAGAAGTTAAACAATCTTATTTCATCGCGTCCAATTTGCTGTTTTTCAGGCAAAAGTTCATTTCATTTATTGTTTTTTGCTGTGTTAGGTTGGTGGATGGACACATGTTTATGATAATATCCTCTCGTTTGCGACGATTAGAGGTGCTTCTCATGAGGCTCCTTTCTCACAGCCAGAGAGATCACTTGTGTTGTTCAAGTCATTTCTTGAAGGCAAGCCACTCCCTGAAGTTTTCTGATCAGACACCATAATGTAAATAGCTCTGTCACCATTAAATGTCAAAGGATCTTTCTTTCTTTTTGCTCTTCATTTTTTGTTTATTCCAAAGATGAAATGGAAGAAGAAGATTAGAAGTATCAAGTGTCAGTTAATCTTGATGTAGAGCCTAATTTGTGTTTAGATAGCTGTTTAATTTACATGAACTTGATCAACAAATTCAATAACTATTTGTTCACTAGTTTACATTTGACAGACTTGATTAGCATGTATCAGGCAGCTATACTGGTGAAAAATAGTGGTGATGCGCATAAGTTGGCCCTAACACCACAATTATGATGGGCGTCATATTGTGTGCATTATACGTGAACAATAAACAAGGGCTTGAATCTTAAACTAAAAACAAAACAAAAGTTATTGTCACTCCAAATATAAGCACCACAGGATCTACTTATTCCAAATTTTCACAATCTTTTTCAATTAAATCAGGAAAATTTTCCAAAAAAGAAGAAAAAAAATCTTCCAAAGAGTCATTTTTCGATCCATAATTAGAGAACTCAGAAATTCAAGCTCTAAATTATTATTTTATTTTTTGGTAAAAAGATTGTATTTTATTTTATTTTTGGTTAAAAGGTTGTATCTTAAGTGAGCCTAGACATTACTTGCAAAAATCAAATAATTAAATAAAATAGTATTTTACATTTCCAAATATGTGTATTAGTTTGACGATAAATAAAGTTTTAAAAAAGAAATTAAAACATTAAATATGTGTATAATTTATAGTAGGGAAAAATGTTTGAAATATATTCGAACTTTGACCGAAATTGCTGTAACAGTCCCAAACTTTGGGTATGACGTATTACCCTGCACTATTTAATAGTGTATTTTAAAGACATATAAGTGCCCAGCTGGAAAAATTACTATTTATAATGATGCAATATTTATGATGTCCACGTGGACACTTATATATCTTTAAAATATAATATTAAATAGTGCATGGGTAATAGATCATGCCCAAAGTTTGGAATTGTTACAACATTTTCGGTCAAAGTTCAAATACATTTCGAACCCTTTTTCCTATTAAAAATATGAAAATCCTTAATAATATATATATTTTATTATTATTTAAATTTGGACGCATTGTCCATGTTATTAATTAATCAAAATGGGCCAATAATAAAAAAGGAACCTGGTCTGCCCAAAAATGACCTGACCAGGTGAAAATAAACACGACCTTAATAATATATTGTTTAGAACTTTAAAATTAATTAAATATTATATACGCTCTTTGTCCCATTTTATATAACTTATTTTCCTTTTTAATAGGTTTTAAAAATTAAAAGTAGTATTTCTTTCCTTCTTTGTTTCTTTCTTTGCTGTGTAATTCATAATAACTCATTAAACAGAATCCTAATTGACTTAAAATAAAAACAAAATTCCCTTAGATATACTCAATGATCAATTATAATAAAGAAAATCCTTATTAATAGGAAAAAACTAATTTGGTACCAAATAAAATTCCTATATATATATAGCTCTCACACGGCCATCGGTGAATTACACAGATTGGTATTAGGGTTCTTTTCAAGATTTGGTTTTGGGTATGTTTTGAGTTCGGTGTTTCTGCATTTTTTTACTTGGACCCTTTATTTCTTGTGTTGAAATTCAACCATTACTTCTGTAAAGATTCAAACTTTAGAACTAATTTTGTTCATTTGAGTTGTTCTGACCTGTTATTTTGATGTTTGTTAATGATGGTTTTGTTGATCTTTTCATATTGCAGGTCCATCATGGCTAGAGCTTTAGTTCAGTCAATAAACATTCCATCTTCAGTTGCTGTTGCTGGTGAAAGGGATGGACAATTCAATGGATCCCGAAAAAATCAAAGAACTGTTAGAATGATATGTGATGTAAAATTTCCTTCCTTAAAGCTGAAGAGTTTTGTAGGACTGCGAGGGTGCAATTCATTAGATGCAAAATCTGGAGAAACTCTCCATTCAAAAGTGGCAGCTGCAACTTTTGTCAAACAGCCACGAGGGTGTCGAATTGTCCCAAAAGCAATGTCTGAGCAGCGCACCACTAAGAAAGCAGTAAAAGTCATTATGCTTGCACAAGAAGAGGCCAGACGACTAGGTCACAATTTAATTGGAACAGAACAGATTCTGTTGGGTCTTATTGGTGAGGGAACTGGTATTGCTGCTAAGGTTCTTAAATCCATGGGAATTAATTTGAGAGATGCTCGTATTGAAGTAGAGAAGATTACTGGCAAGGGTAGTGGATTCATTGCAGTGGAAATCCCTTTTACTCGTCATGCAAAGCGTGTTCTTGAACTCTCTCGAGAGGAAGCCCGCCAACTAGGTACCTCTGTCTAACCATTTCAGCCTTTTGTTGGATGGTATAATCATTCGTTGGTGTCTGTGTTGATTGGTTTTGTGATTCAGGGCATAATTACGTTGGCTCAGGACACTTGCTACTTGGATTGTTGCGCGGTGGTAAAGGTGTGGCTGCTCGTGTTCTTGAAAATTTGGGTGCTGACCCCAATAACATTTACAAACAGGCAATAGTACTTATACTTTCTCAAACTGGTTTGAATGAAATGCTTTTCTTTGTCTGATTGGAAACAGTCTTTCTACCTAACGTATGTGCATGTTTGTGTTATTGTTTACTTCGGATATTGCTGAACTTCACTATAATCAGTTTCTCTTTTTTTTTTGTTGAAAAATAAATAAACAGGTCTTACGGATGGTTGGCAAGAGTAATGTGGCTGTTGGTGCTAGTGTTGGAGGTGGAACTCCCGGCCCAAATATCTCTTTTTTGATATGGTTGATATTGAACAAGATAATTACAAGTACTGAAGGAGATGATTAGAAGTGTTAATCTTGATATAGGGCCTAATTTGTGTTTAGATAGCTGTTTACATGAACTTGATCAACAAATTCAATAACTATTTGTTCATTAGTTTGTTTACATTTGACAGACTTTACTAGTGAAGTCTAAATGAGTTGAGGGTCCGCCTTTACACTACCTAATACTATGCAGTCTTATTAAACAAGCTTTCTTAAGGATTTACCCCAAATTATTCATTACAATATTGTCTCCATAAGCATCAAAATGGTTTATTAAATATTTAATACGGTATAATATTAAAAAGTTTATTTACTATCTTAATATTAAATCAAACATCGCGTAATATTTTTCAAAATAGGCAAATCAATTGAATATACATGCATGAACCTCCATTGATGTTAGTGGAGTCTCCTTTATCAAAAAATTATATGCAATATACTAAAATTTTGACATCCTTGGGCAAAATTTCTAGATTCACCGTGGATTGCATTCAAAATTCGCAAATTATCACTGTGGACTGTGAGTGTGTCATCATCACCGTCGACTAAAAAAAGGAAGCGACCCACTTGAGTTTCGATCTAAAATCTCCATGAAAAGCGCTCTCTGCTAAACAGCGTTGATTGATCTTGAACCCCACTTACCGTATTCTCAACGACCCAGAAAAAGCGGCAAAATTTACTTTGCTTTTTCAAAGAAAAGTAAAGCAATGACCAATGAGAATCAAGAAGACATGTACTCCTTTCAGGCACGCTCTCTTTCCTTCACATTATTACCTTTTATATTCAAATCAACAACACCCATGTCCCCTTTTTCACAAAAAATTTTAAAAAATCCTACCATATAGATATAGGCATCGCACTTTAATCATTATGAGCTTTTAGTTTTACTGTAGTTGCAGTATGTGTGTGTATTGAATTATATAGATCTGGGTTCTGTCGATTTGTATTGCTTATAGCGATCTTATATAAGTGGGAAGTAGTTATGTATATGCAGAGAGAAGAGGAGAAATATTTCGATCTGGGATCGGACGAGCCTGAGGCCCCGTTGCCCCTCACTGTCACTTCTCGGGTCAGTTTCATTGTTAATTGCTGTTTTGAAGTTTGGGGGATTGGATAATTGAAGGGTGGATGGAACATTGTTGTTTTACAGGTGCTGTATATGTTGGGGGATATCACGGCAGGGCCGGCATATCGGTTCGCCCAATGGCTTGAGCTGGTCCGTAAACGTAGCAGCAAATACCGCTCTTCCGGATTCCCTAGACGAGCTGATAGCATGCCATTAAGGTTAGTGGTAGCAAATGATCATTTAGATTGATGCTTACTCACGTTATTGAACAAAGAATACTTGCTTACTCAAGCTATTAGCCAACTATTGTGTATTGGACGCACACATTCCCCTATAGTCCACTGTGAAAGAAAAAGCATTAAATGAGATTTGATATTAGTGATTTTGATTCTTTTTGCCTGATTTGAGTTGTCTTCCTTGAAATTCGTTGTTATATTGTACTCGAGTATATGCAGCCTAGAGCTATAACTAATTATAGACATCCGTGGTGAAAGTTATTATTACATCTGTTTCATTCTATATGGTGGTGTTTAACTTGACATGAAGTTTAAGAAAAAAAGAAAGTCTTTTCATACATAATGCAAAGATATAGAACACTCCCAAATCAAAGTACCCATAGTATCGTGTTATCAACAGATGCAACTTCAATTCCCCAAGAGGATATTGTGAGGACTAAATTAGAATGTTAAAAAAATTTCAAATATAGAAATGTATCGTCTTTTAAATCGTCCAAAAAGGAAAAAGTGCCTAATGAGATGGAGGAAGTTGTAAGTTGGCATATTCATGTTCTGTTTCTATACATAGGACTTGGAGCATGTGAAAAGATCTCCTATCTGTCTTTCATCTTCTTCTTCACAAGGCAATCAAGTGAAAAATAAGTACCTACATTTGGTAGAAGTCTTTTCTCCTGTGGTAGCTGCTAAGCTTCTTCAAGTTGAGGGATGAAGTTTCTTTTTGCTTGAGAGTGTAGAACAATGTCGACACTTCTTAAAAAAGTGGAAGAATGGGAACTGTGTTTTTCCTTTAAATAATGAGATTAAATGAGTGACACATGTTATAACACACCTTTGTTTCATGAAAAACTTTCAGATGAGAGCAAAGTCTTAGCTTTTGTTGTGGGCCCTATTCTTAAAAGTATAGGAATTTTATTCCTCTTTCTGCCTATTGTGCAAATAATTGCATGGACTAGTTGAGCTTTATAAACGAATAAAGTACAAACTACAACCATAATGTAGCTCCAGTATAATTCTTGTTCAGTACAGAAGAGTTGAGTCTTGATCAGGTTGATCCTCTACCATCTGAGCCAACAACAGAAGTAAGTTTATGGGAGAGACTTGGAAAAGCTGCGGTTTCGGACATTGAATCAAGCACCTTTTCGTGGAACATGCTATCTTCTCTTCACCACACGGAGCACAATAGTAGTACTGAACAGTCCGAAGATGAAACTAATAAAGCATTAGAGGTATTTCAGTTTTGACATTATGTTTCTTCAGTACCTGATTGCCTGAATAAGATGTAGAATTGACTGAAACAAGTATAGTATGGCCAAAATAAAAGGTTGTAGCATTATCCTTAATCATCTAACTTTTCTTTTACCAACGAACTTCTTGATTTTGATTATCTTATGCATCATTTTCAACTGAACATACTTTCTGGTATGAGAGGGAATTAAAGAAAGTAATGAACTTGTGGGGTAAAATCAACTTTTTATATATTTATTATAAACAAGAATCGAGTGGCAAAGGGAAAGTCAACTACACATTCTGTCCACAGTTTGAGCATTTTACATTATTGTTGTGTTCTTAATAATTATTTGCTCATGTCAACTGAATACAGGTGACTGTAAATTCTGGAGGTGTTGTGTTTTTTGCGCTATTTAATGAACTTGAAAATGATGATGCTTCTCCAAAAGAAGCTGCAGCTGTTATAAAGATATCCTCTTCAAGGATGGCAACACAATCAGAACGTCTTGGCTATGAATTTGCAAAGTGGCTAGGTGTCCAAACTCCACAAGTCGTTCCTTCTCACTTACATTGTTATTGTTTATATGTTTAATTAGCTAGATTTTTGTAGGTCATATCATTAACTATGTATCCAAATATTGCAGGCCAGGGTTATTCATAACTGTAGTCCAGAGTGGTTACAGATCAAGGAAGCTGCAGAAAAAGCAAAAGATTCAGCTATTTCAGAAGGTGACGAGATTGTGGAAATGACGTGTTCAGAACTTCTGGAAGCTCTTGAGCTAAGCCGGTGCCTTTTGCTAATGAAGTGCGTATGCAACTTGATCTTTTTGTGGAGCATTAGAGCATATTTACATTAATTACCCTGTTTCTTAACATCCCTTTGCTGGTGGATTAGTGCCTGAGAAGGATGGTAATTTAGATGAACACAATTTGAAAATTATGAGAATATAATCAAGAGGCTGTTACTTACTACGGGAAGCGAATTTATTTGATAGATAATTTTTGCTCTTTTTAGGTTGTAAATCTTATCAAATTAGGCTTCGCTTAGAAAGCCTAAGCCAAAACCGAGGAGCTGTTGCTGGATTTGGCAATCTTTTCTCTCAGCTGATGCCTTCTTGTCGAATGAGAAGCAACTCTTTGCTTCATTCTTGTATTTGTATGTATGGTCTACCAATGCATACTAACACATAATCATGATTTGATGCATATGTATATATGTTTTTTACTGTTTAGCTTGAATATATTACTAAATCAATAATTTGAAATATTTAATTTAATGATTATGAAAACAACTTAAACGACATAGTTAAAGATGAAGGAGGCAAAGGTAGGAAAGTGGAGTGGAAGACCAAGTTAGATGATCTACAGTTTGGGGCTTTGCACAATTTTACGGTGCACTAGGACAGGGACCACTTTGGGAAGTACTTGTGTTACATTTCCCCTTTTACTGTCACAAAAGATACAGTTAGTTCTGGTCTAAGGCAATGTTATATGATGCTAAAATTATATTTTGATACTTTTATTGCTTTTATGACCTGCTATTTCAGTTACATCCATGGGTCCCCTCTATTGGAGAGCTCCAATGCATTTGATTCACGAGAAGCAGGAGAAAGGACTGCAGCTGCCCTAGGTAGGGTTTTGATGTTGGATCTTGTCATAAGAAATGAAGATCGACTTCCATGTCGCCATCTGAGATGGCGCGGAAATCCTGCAAACTTATTATTGGCTGATAAAGTGAATTCTGTGAACTTGGATGCATTAGCGGCAGCCTTTGATTCTGCAATTGATAGATATAGGCCGAGAGTGATTCGGGCACTTCAGAAAGAAAGAAGAGCTAATTCTGTAGATAGCAGAATAAGCACTCCTAACCCAGGATTAATATCACAGAGTTCTGACCTATCTGACATTACAGAATCTCCAAAATCCTGCAATCTGAGTGTAAGTCAAACTTCAAATGAGACAACATGTCCGTATTTTCACGTTGTAGCAATAGACTCTGGGGTTCCTCGAAGACCACCTGCAGGAAAGCGTGCAAGTGATCAAGAAAATTATCCTAAGCTGGTTGAGCTCCTTATTAACAGTCCTGAGTATGCTTCAAAATTATTATATGAGATTACAGGAGGAAAATTAGGATCTTCTCTAGAGGCTTCTGATGCAATGAACAACAATCAGGCAGCTGATTTGGCTTCAATAGGGCATGAATTTCGGATTGGATTTAGAGCAGCTCTGCGTGACTTGCAGGGATTTCATATATTCCTTCTCACCCTTCATCAGAAACTAGATAGCGTCTTTCGAGTATTTCTTGGTGTTATCAACAGAGCTTCTGCTGGCGATCTTGAGAAAGAAGACATGGTAATTCCTGAGTCGCCATCACAATCTGCTGGTTTTGTTGGACATTGTCCTTCAACACCAAGCAAAGAACGGGCGCCAAGTGATACCTATTTGGATTCGAACGAATCTGAGTGTCAGAGAACAGCTCCTAGACCTTCATCTTCTGGATACAGAGATAGTTTGGATTCTATGGTTTCTCCTAATTCACGTGATAGCCAAGGGAAGTGCCATAAGAGCAGTGGTGAACCACTTCGTAGTCTCCGCTTGACATCAAAACTCCGTGACTTTCACAAATTTGCTAAGGTTTGTGATGTACATTGAAAAATTCTCTTGACAAAACACTAAAGACAACTTTACTCCAACAAGATAAGTGAAAAGAGTTGATTAGCTTATTATGTGGTTTTCCAAATTTAGACAAGGAATTCTCTTTCCCGGTATTAATTATGTAATGGTTAATAATATTCCTTTGGGTACTAATGTAAAGAGGATGTGTGGCAAGTTTCCTATCAACAGAGAAAAAGGACGGTGTTTGTGCTAGAGTACTAGTATTTAAGTATTTATTATACTTATTGTCTTATTAGTTTAATGAGATTTGTTTGGTGCCAGATAATGTGTGGCAAGTTTCCTATTAACGGAGGAAAAGGACTGCATTTGTGCTAAGTTTGGTGATTCACAAAAGAGTAGTTTGATTGGCTTCTCTTGATAATTACTTGATTTTCTGCGACTAACATTTTATTACTACAGTTGCTTTCCATAAACATTATGATGTGCATTTGCATATGAAATATGCTGGGTATCATTACATTTTCCTGGCTATGACTTAAGAGTTTTATTTATATCTTGGCACAAAATTCTTTCATATCCTTGTTAATGTTCCTTTCCTGTCTGTCATTGGTTGTGGCATGACTTTATATACTGTTCTGGAGATTTTCTTCTATTAAAAGAAAACCCTAAGTCAAGAAGCTCCTTCTCCCAATTACAATCATTTGACTCTCTTTTTCAGGTAGATGCAGAATTAAATAAAGAATTGGAGCAATGGACTGAGATGCTTAAAAGTGATGCAATTAAAATGTGCCAGGAAAACAATTTTAATACAGGTTTCTTTGAAGGAAGTGATAGTAATTATGTGGTCGATGCTTATGAGCTGAAGGTGCCAATCTTCTACTCAGCATGCCTCTTAAGACACTTGACACCCGAGTTTGTCTATGTTGTAATCCTTTTCTAAATTCTGCAACTTATAGGTCAGGCTTGAGCACATTCTGGAAAGGATATCATTGATTTTTGATGCAGCAAGTACAGAAAAACCATCTGCAATCTCGAGCAGTCTGTTTATCGGTGGGGCACTTGCTGCTAGATCTGTATACACACTGCAACATTTAGGAATCACACATATCTTATGTCTGTGTGCAAATGAAACTGGGCAGTCAGATTCCCAGTTTCCTGATTTGTTTGAATATAAAAACTTTTCTGTAAGTGCTCAAATCTCTATAAGCCTCCTTGCTTTTGTTGGATTTATATTTTTCATGCTGGCTAAAATCTGGCTTTAAATTGTATGTTTTGTGTTTCATACATCCTGACAAATTCAAATCTCTGTCTCTTAAGCAATGAAGGTGCTAAAATTCTCTTAATATTTTTGAGTCTTCATCTTGTGGCTACTGAGCTGAACCTGTTTTTCTTCCACACTATAAAATAATTATCCTAAAAACTTTTAATCTTTGATGCTGGAGGAAGTAGTTCTTGTTTCTTACTGATGTTTTTATATTAGCAACTGAAGTACTCCCTCCGTTTTGGCCCCTACACCAAAATAGATGTTTAATTTTACTTGTCCGATTTAGAAAAATCAAGAGTGTTTTATTATATTTTCCTTTCTGCCCTTGGTATGAGTAATAGCCAAATTTACAGTTTTCATGTATCATTAAAAAGGTTAGTTTAGTAAAATACACCCCTAATAAAAGCTTTCTTAAGGGGTGTGTCAAGTCAACATGGGCCAAGTAATCTGAAACCGAGGGAGGAATCTGTTTGTGGCATTTTATTTTCTCAGAAATTCTCTACTGTAATTTGATGCTGTCCGACTCTTATGTTTGTTGTATAGTAGCAGAAGGTTGCATGTCTGTTGATACTTTTTTTGTATGGGCAGATATGTGATGATGAAGATTCTAATATCAGTGCTCTCTTTGAAGAAGCACACAATTTTATCGACCATGTTGAAGAAAAGGGTGGGAAGGTTCTGGTTCATTGCTTTGAAGGGAGAAGCAGGAGTGCTACAGTAGTTCTTGCTTATTTAATGCTCAGAAAGTAAGTGCCGAAAAATTTCATGAATGGTTTATGAATTAACTTATGTTTTATAAAGAACAAAAATGTTTCTGAGTGACCCAGTCTCTCAAGACTTGGTATTATTCTGCATAGAAAGTTCTCTAGTAAGCTAAGCTTGTTGCCATTTTCAGAAGCAGTTAGATGAGTTGCCTATTAGAACTAGGCGTATAGATTAGTAAAGTCATTTTGTTGGGGAATAATGCAAGAAATTTCATAATGGAAAGATTATATGGTGCAGGAAGTTTACTTTGTTGAAGGCATGGAATACATTGAGACGAGTTCATCGCCGAGCCCAACCTAATGATGGCTTTGCAAAGATTCTTTTGGACCTAGATCGCAAGTTGCATGGTAAGGTTTCTATGGAATGGCAACAACGGAAACCAATCATGAAGGTTTGCCCCATCTGTGGAAAGAACGCTGGCTTGAGCAGCAGTTCGCTTAAACTTCATTTGCAGAAAGCACACAAGAAACTATCATCTGGAAGTGTTGACAGTGCTATGAACATGGAAATACAGAAGGCATTAGATGCACTCAAAATTAGTCGAGGTGGAAGTGTCAGCCCTACTCAGAGACAATCTTCCATGATTGAAGAATTCGAATCCTGAGGTTGATAGTCTGCTGCTGGCCTGACCAACATGAAGCTCAAAATCTTGAAGCATGATTATCTACTTCCAATATCAAACAAACAAGGTAAAACATGTACAAGTGGTGTAAAAGAATGTTTATTAGCCTGCCTATGCCATGGCAGGTCGAGTTATCAGGTGAAAAGTAGTTGTGATGTGCATAAGTTGGCCCTAACACCACAATTATGATGGGCGTCGTATTGTGTTGTCTTTGAGGTTGACACATTTGTTGTTGTACTAGTTTTGGTCTTTAACAATGTAGAAGCATGGATTGTTTTTTGCTTCCCTTTACGTAAATCAAATGAAGATGTATTTTTCCAATAAGAAATGTTTATTTTATACGTAATTAGTACTTAATTTCTAACTTCTACGCAACTACTACTTTATTTGTGTCTGACCATTAAAATGTAAATCATTTAATTCATGTGTATATTTATTGTTATTTTTCTTTTCTGCAAAAAAAAAAAAAAAAAAAAGGTGACGTGAACAACAAACAAGGGCTTGAATCTTAAACTAAAAACAAAACAAAAGTTATTGTCACTCCAAATATAAAATTGAGAGGACCTACTTGTTCCAAGTTTTCACAATCTTTTTCAAATAAATCAGGAAAATTTGCCAAAAAAAATTCTTCCCAGATTCTTGAAATCATTAATTAGAAATTTCGAAATTCAAACTCTAAATTTTTATTTTTTATTTTTTTGGTAGAAAGATTGTATTTTAAGTGAGTCTTAGACATCGCAAAAATCAAATAATTAAATAAAATAATGTTTTACATTTCGAAATGTGTCTTAAGTTTAAAAAAGCAAATAAAATTCAATTAAACATGTGTATACCGTATTAAAAGCATGAAACTCCTTATTAATATCGTTTAGAACTTTAAATTTAATTAAATATTATATACTCCGTTTATTCATTTCATACAATTTAATTTCTTTTTAGTCGGTCTAAAAAAAACAACACATTTCTATATTTAATAAAAATTAACTTTAATATACTCATTTTACTCTCCAAATAAAAGATTCTTAATGTACAAATATATTTATAAGAGAATAGGGTTTATTGTTATTTATTTGCACGAAAAAAAAGGGAGAGATATTGTTGTGTGTATGCCGGTACAGGAGTGGTCAATGGAGTAGTGTTTTTTTTATACTATTATTATATGATTTATTTATATATAATTGACAATTATATATACTACCTACTAGAGCTATAACACGGCCGACTTTCAAGCTCTCGTTATTTCTTTTTTTTCTTCTCCTCTTTTCACAATCTTTAGTGTTATTGAGGTGAGCATTTTTATGAATTAATCTCTTCATCTCTATGTATTTATTGATGAATAACACAGATTGGTATTAGGGTTCTTTTCAAGATTTCGTTTTGGGTGTGTCTTAATTTTTTTTGAATTAGGTGTTTCTGCATTTAACTACTTCGACCCTTTATTTCTTGTGTTGAAA
>JAJOOO010002323.1:0-24519 GCA_029582685.1 Solanum piurae
AGACAGCCTTCAGAACTCGGTATGGTCATTATGAATTCATAGTTATGTCTTTTGGACTAACCAATGCTCCTGCAGCTTTCATGGATTTGATGAACAGAGTGTTCAAGCAGTATTTGGACTTGTTCGTTATCGTCTTTATTGATGATATCCTTATTTACTATAGGAATGAAAAAGAACATGCTAGTAATTTGAGAGTTGTTCTGCAAACTCTCAAAGATCGCCAGTTATTCACAAAATTTAACAAGTGCGAGTTTTGGTTACAATCAGTAGCTTTCCTTAGGCATATAAGAATCCAGCGAAGGGATCTGAGTGAATTCCCAAAACCTAGAAGCTGTGAAACAATGGCCCAAACCTACCTCTCCTGTAGATATTAGAAGTTTCTTAGGTCTAGCGGGTTAGTACAGGAGGTTCGTGGAAAGATTTTCATCCATAGCCTCTCCATTGACTAAGCTGACTCAGAAAAAGGTCAATTTTTAGTGGTCAGATGATTGTGAGAAAAGCTTTGCAGAATTGGAAACTAGGTTGACTCTACTAGAGGATTCAGACGGTTATGTTATCTATTGTGACGCATCCAGAGTTGGCCTAGGTTGTGTGTTGATGCAGCGAGGTAAAGTTATAGCTTATGCTTCCAGACAGCTTTAGGTGCATGAGAAGAACTATCCAACTCATGACCTCGAGCTTGTAACAGTGGTGTTTGCACTCAAGATTTGGAGACATTACTTGTATGGTGTTCATGTAGATGTGTTCACAGACCATAAGAGCCTTCAATATGTGTTCACCCAGAAAGAGTTGAATCTTCGCCAGAGAAGATGGCTTGAGTTTCTCAAGGATTGTGACATGAGTGTGCATTACCATCTGGGTAAGGCAAATGTAGTAGCAGATGCCCTTAGTAGACTATCTATGGGTAGTGTAGCCCATGTTGAGGAAGAAAGAAAAGAGCTAGCGAAGGATGTTCACAGACTTGCCCGTCTAGGAGTTCGTCTCATGAGTGTATCAGATGGTGGTGTGACAGTTCAGGATGGATCATAATCTTCATTAGTGGCGAAGGTTAAGGAAAGGCAAGACAATGATCCAAAATTGCTCGAACTCAAGGGTGCAGTGCATCAAAAAAGAGTTGAGGTTTTCTCCCAAGAGGGAGATGGTGTGCTTCGCTACCAGGGTCGATTATGTGTTCCTAATGTGGGCGAGTTGAGATAATATATTCTTGCAGAAGCCCATAATTCTAGGTACTCTATTCATCTAGGCGCCACTAAGATGTACCGTGATCTCTGGGAAGTTTTTTGGTGGAATGGCATGAAGAGGGACATAACAGATTTTGTGGCTAAGTGCCCAATTGTCAGCAAGTGAAGGTAGAACATCAGAAACCAGGGGGTATGACTCAAGAGATCGACATTCCTACTTGAAAGTGGGAAGTGATCAACATGGATTTCATTACAGGTTTACCTCGTACTCGCAGACAATATGAGTCCATTTGGATGATAGTTGACAAAGTCACTAAGTCTTCTCGCTTTTGGCGGTCAAGACTACAGATTAGACGAAGGACTACGCCAAGCTTTACATTAATGAGATAGTCAGGTTAGATGGGGTTCATTTGTCTATCATCTCAGATAGAGGTCCTCAGTTTACCTCTCATTTTTTGAAGTCATTTTTAAAGGTCTTGGTACTTAGGTTAATCTGAGCACAACATTTCATCCACAGACGGATGGTCAGGCAAAGCGTACCATTCAGACCTTAGAGGACATGTTGAGAGCTTGTGTGATCGACTTCAATGGTAGTTGGGATGATCACCTTCCATTTATAGAGTTCACCTATAATAATAGCTATCATTCCAGCATTCAGATGGCCTCTTATGAGGCATTGTATGGGCGTAGATGCAGATCTCTTGTTCGTTGGTTCGAAGTAGGTGAAGCAACCTTGATAGGACTAGATTCAGTCCATTATGCTATGGAGAAAGTGCAACTCATTAGAGATAGACTTAAGACAGCTTAGAGTCACCAGAAGTCTTATGCAGATGTGAGAAGAAGGGAACTAGAGTTCCAAGTTGATGATTGGGTTTTCTTGAAAGTGTCGCCTATGAAAGGGGTGATGAGATTTGGCAAGAAAGGGAAGCTTAGTCCCATATATGTAGACCCTTACAAGATTCTGAAAAGGATTGGTAAAGTGGCTTATGAGTTAGAGTTGCCAGCAGAATTAGCAGCAGTGCATCCACTCTTTCACATTTAACTATTAAAGAAGTGTGTGGGTGATCCAGCATCCGTAATGCCATTAGAGAGTGTGGGTGTGAAAGACATTCTTTCTTATGAGGATGTACGAGTTGAGATTCTTGATCGTCAGGTTAGAAGGTTGGAAAACAAAAAAGTCACTTCAGTCAAAGTTTTGTGGAGGAGTGAGTCCGTGGAGGGAGCTACCTGGGAAGCAGAAGCAACTATGAAGTCCAAGTATCCTCACCTCTTTCCTTCCACTTCCACTCAAGCTTGAGGTACTAGTTCCTCTTCAGTTTTAAGTCATTCATGCGTGAATTTAGTCTTGGTGTCACGTTCCTTCATTTTGTACTTGCATTTTCAGCGTATTTGCATGTTCTTGGAACTTAGTTCAGTCAGAAATCAGTCTTCAGTGTTTAGTAGTAGGGTTGCAGCTCATTCCCTCCATTTCACCTAGTTTAGTCTTCATTTGAGGACGAATGATCCCAAGGTGGAGATATTATAACACCTCGAAAACCAGAGCCATTTTTTTTTGCAGAACTTACCTGAAACACTGAACCACGGGAGGGTTCACGGACCGTGATAGGGTCCACGGTCTGTTGACCTACCCGTGGTCACTACTTGGAAGTCACCAGGCCCAGACATCAGACCACGAGCACCTTCACCGTTCGTGGTCTTGATGACGGGCCATAGGGGTTTCCGCAAAGACTTAGGCAGTAGCCCTCATAGACTAGCCCTCAGACCCTCAAGACCAAGTGAGGAACACGAGGACCTTCACGGTTTGTGGTCCTCTACACGGCCCGTGGTAGGGTTCGTGAAGGCCAGCCAGTAAGCCCTCAGACTTGAGCCTCCAAATCTCAGCCCAAGTGAGGACCACGGGGACCTTCACAGTCTATGGTACTCCACACGGGCTGTGGTAGTGGCTCGTGGACCAAGCCTTCTGAACCACAGGACCAAGTGAAGACCACGAGGGCCTTCACAATCCGTGGTCCCTTTCACGGTCTGTGAAAGGGGTAGTGGTCACACCGTCTACAACTTTAGGTTAGGGGTCTTTTGGTCTTTCCCTATATTGTTGGACCCCTAAACTACATCGTTTTAACCCTAAACTATGTGGTTTTGATTAGTTTTAGCCTAGAAACATAACTAGAACTTACCTAAGTCAGATCTTTAATAAAAAACTTAGAAAATTAAAAGCGAAAGAGGAGAAAAGGTCAAGCAACACTAGTTCAAGAACGCAATATGTTTCCTCCAGTTCCAACCCTGAAATCAAAGGATTTCTCCGTGGAATTCATCTCCAGGTATGTGGGATTTCACTAGTGGGTTCCTTTCGCCCATTAGGTCCCTAGAATTCAGTCAGATTGTTCATTCCCTATTATTAACTAGACCTAGGGTTTCTAGAACTTCAGTAGATTCTCATGAATTAGTTAATTATATGTTCCAAATTAGATTATCATCTTATTACTTCGTTTATTGCATGAATTTCATAACACTAGCTATGTATTTCTTTAGTTCTTGAATTACACATGCTAGGTCAGATATTTTAGTATTTCAGATATACATGCCTCAGTCTTGAATGTGTCATTATCAGTATATTAATTTGCATTCCCAATTAGCATGTCAGTTTTGAGCTATCCAGTATATCATAGAATTCAGTCTTAATGTGTTGATCATTTAGTCTATTGGAAGTAGCATAATACCGAGTTGGACTAGGGTCAGTCACTTATATAGTCCCAGAACTACACGCCACGTAGGTTGTAAGTCTCCTCTGTGGACATCATTTTAGTGATCACGCCAGCATGCCTCTACACCTTTGGCCGGGTGTATTGGGTCCTCTCGATAGGGCATATACATCGGACTCCACATTTAGCTCATGTGGTTTTATTATCGGTTATTAGTAGCTCCCACAGTTCAGTCAGACTCCATTGCATTGACTATATTTCAATATAGTCAGTAGTCAGTCTCAGCATGTTAAATTGGTCATTGCATTCAGTTAACTCAGTATTCAGTATCTATAGCATGTCCAGATTTTGCTCTTGTTTTATTGTTTGTTCAGTTATATGTTTATTTCAGCTTTATTATATCCTACATGCTTAGTACCTTTCAAGTACTTACGCATACTCTACGCTACATCTTCTTGTGATGTAGGTTCAGGTTCTCAGTAGATCACGCTTAGATCGATTCCTGATTTCCAGTTCAGCAGCATCAGTGGTGAGTCCTCATTCTTCGAGGACAATAATCATGTTATCTTTTCATTATTTTAGTCTTTTAGTTTCAGTTTTGCTAGACTTAGCTGGGGCATGTCCTAGCACTTCTAGTTAGTTATAGGTTATTTTCAGACATAGTTAGATTCAGCTTAGTATTTGAATTTGATATTTCTTTTGTATTAAAACTCTCAGATTTGATATATTCAGTTTAGTATATGGGTATTCCTCATCACTTTCATTTTCATGATTTAGCTTCCGCATCAATTATTATTATTATTATTCTTAGTATACTCATGTCATGCCAGTAGGGTTAGTTTGGGGTCACTTGTGATCCTAGGTCCTGTGTCCGCGTCTTGGGGGTAGCTCGAAGCGTGACATTAACAACCATAGTTAGCTACCCTCCATTAGACAAGATCCGACATGATGTTATATAAAAGTAAGAAGACTTATCAAATGATGATGCTACCCTCCATTAGACAAGATCCGATAAAAACAAATAATGACCATCACCCATGCAATAAGAACACACTTGAAGAAGACATCATATTAACTAAGAACAACATAATTACGTTGATCACCCACAACAAGAGCATGCAGAGACTTAAATTTGTCCAGGTGGTAACATCTTCTCAGGGAAATTTGAGTGTGAGAGGAGGAGAAGAGAAAGAATAAGGGAAAGAAAATAAAAAATGAGAGATTTTTTTTTGTGAATTAAGGGAACCCTAATTAACCCTTTTATAATGAGTGAGAGTGAGTGAAGTGTGTGTTAGTGGATTATTCTAGAATGATCCATTACATTACATGTTGAATTAGGTGAAAATTTAGGATATACATATGTTGCCACATATGACATGTCTGTTGCGATTTCTACTGGAAAAATTCAATAATTTATCCAACAGAACGTGCATATGTTGCCACAGATGACACTTCAAGGATGAGTTAATCGATAAATTGAGCGATATAGCAATAGAAAAATATCAAATTAGACTAAGTTTTAGTACATTGGACCATAATTAAGCAATAAAAATATGCTATAACACTTGAAACAACGATTTACGAGGGTGTTATATAACTATCATATGGATTTACTTTGTCATTGTATGATGAGCTAGTGGTATGATAGTCTTTGTAAAAATAATTGATAGAATTAAATGAAGGTTATTGTATTAGACCATAATTTTGTACTTAGACATGTTGTAGGACTATATATTAGTGTTACATGTTGAATTAAATGACAATTTAATTGAATTAACCCCAAAAAGCACAATTTAGGATATACATATGTTGTCACATATGACATGTCTGTTGCGATTTCTGCAGGAAAATTCAATAATTTATCCAACAGAACCTGCATAAGTTGCCACAGATGACACTTCAAGGATGGGTTAATCGATAAATTGAGCGATATAGCAATGGAAAAATGTCAAATTGGACCAAATGAGAACACTAAGCATAAACAGAATGCAATTTTTTTTAGATTAAACATTTTATAATGAACAAATTCAAAAATCATTACAAAACACAAAAAGCTCACCTTTTTCCCCATGAGTTTGCAAGAAATGTATATATGTTGCCACACATGACAATTTAATTAATGCAGAAATTTAACTACTTCATCTAATTCTAAATCACAGCTACATAATTCACAATGAACGTGATAGAATTGATGAACAGTGCAACAAATTGGTCTTTCTCCCAACAAATGAGGTTCTGGCACCCTTCCAAATAAAATATATCGCAACTTCTGTTGACATCTTCTGAGTTTTAGTGACTCTGTTTTTCTCATGTTGGCAATGAACATTAAGCCTTCTCTCATGGATTCACCGCCCTTGAAGATTGAAATTATGGCAAGGACATAGGATGCACCAATGTGGTCACCGTTTGCTGCTTGATTAATCATTCCCAATGCATTTGGATCGTTATGATTGAAAGAATCAAACTACAGAAGAAATAACAAATTTAAAAGGAAAAATACATAATGGTTAGGAAATCAAATTAAAGAGCGAAATTTGATTAATACATACATACCTTAATCTAACATTCATTAAATCTTTGTGGGAGTTGGAAGCAGTCCTTTCAACGATATCAATAAGTAGTTCCCTCGGAAGGGATTCAATGTAGTTTTTTTTACTCCTAGTCATTTTTGAAGATTTTTTGTTCTTCCATTCCATCTTGGAGAAAATTATATGAAAGGACCTTCTGTTGTTGTGTTCTTATATAATGCCAGGAATGTAATAAATGTGAAAAGTTGCAACTTCTGAAGAGAGAAGAGAAGAGAGAACTTTTGACTTTTCAAATGAAACTACTTATTTTTTTGAAAAAAGGGTAAAATATGAAGAGTTATAATTAATTTTTTTCTTGAAAGTTGTTCCAATGATAATAATGATTGATTTATGGTTCACACACCTTACACGTAATTATTTATTACAAATATGTTGGAACAAATGTGTTTTTTTGTTGTTTTTGTAACACATAATTGACATATGTTGGAGCATATGCAATATTATATTGTAAGACCTAACACATAATTGATATATGTTAGAACAGATGTGTTATTCTATTGTACTTGTAACATATAATTGACATATGTTGGAACATATGCAATATTCTATTGTAAATCTAACACATAATTGTTATATGTTGGAACATATGTAATATTCTAAAGTAAGTAGCAACATATAATTGACATATGTTGAAACATATGCAATAATTCTATTATAAAATCTAACACATAATTGTTATATGTTGGAACATATGCAATATTCTAAAGTAAGTAGCAACACATAATTGGCATATGTTGTAAAGATACATCAGTTCAAAATAAATCACACATTTTATATAAATAACATAACATAAGTTGATTTAAATTAAGATAAGAAGATAAGTAACATCATCCTCAAATAAAAAAGAACATTCATTAAAATTCAACAACATTTATGGAGCATTTCGATTTGGGCATGTAGTTCTTTTGTGGCCAAAGTTCCTATATACGGAACACTTATTTTTTCTTGTTGGAAATGATTCACCAACTCCACGCCGTCTCTTATATCTCCTTCTTCCAGGTTTGCTTGGGTTAACATATGGAGGAGGTATTTATCTCTCTATGATATTCAAAGGGACAATCCAAGAATCTTCAGGTGGCACAGGGTGAATTTCCTCACAATATGTCATAATGTATTTTTCCACTGAATAATATGGAGATGATTACTCATTAATCTGATTTCCAAAATTGGCATCATATTGGGATCGAAGCGCTGCCATGGCATGTGGACAAGGTATTTTGTCCAAGTAAAAAATTCTACAAGTACAAGTTCTTCTTTGTAGATCCACCGTAGCAATATCACCATAACCAATGACACTGAACTTGTACTTAGCAATTTGATGAGCCAACAACTTGTTACCCGCGTTGACATACTTTGATATGTCTTTTTCAATTGAAGGAACAAATCTATTTGCAGAGTTCACCAGCTCCATACGCCTCTAGTGATATAAAAGTGCAAATTTCCTGTTTATTTCATCAAATAGAGCGACAAAGAAAGATTCTCTTTCAACATCAAATATAGAATTCACCGACTCCGCGATGTTTGACGTCATAATGTTATATATACACAATAAAAAATAAAAATCAATCAAAACACAGAAAATTACAATAAACTCAAACGAGATGGTATAAACAATAATGTACCTATTTCTCGGGCAAAATACCCTGCTCCATGTGTGGAATCCAATACGTTCAAGAGTTTCAACCGCCTTTGGTACCAAATCTCTTATTTGATTGAAATGGTCATTGAACTCACATCTATCGTGCGCCTTTGCTGCTTTATAAAAATGGGACACTACCTTTAAGTGAAAGTTATTTCGAATATTTTCCCCAAGGTGTCTCATGCAACAACTATAATGAGATACATGGTAGATAATCGAAACCATCTTTCGAATACTTGGATGCCTATCAGAAATAATGCACAACTCATCAGTATCAACTACAAAGTTTCTCATACTTTGAAAAAAATAATCATATGAGACATCGCATTCCTTGTCCACAACACAGAAAGCCACTGGAAATATATGAATCTCAGCATCTTGTGCCACCGTCGATAACAAAACTCCTTCATACTTGCTCCTCAGGAATGTCCCATCAACGGCTACTACTTTTCTCATTTCTTGAAAATAGTTATCCAAGCGGCATATGATACAAATAAGTACTTGAACCTCCTATTTTCATCGAGCGACAATACCATCTTGCTTCCTGGATTTGCAACTTCAAGCATATAACGGTACGCATTAAGCACTGCATACCCGTTCTCATGTGTTCCCCTAATATTAGACTTAGCATGCCCTTATAAATTTTCCAATAGCTTACATTACAACCCAATTCTATACGGAGTTGATTTGACATGTCTCTAGTGGATGGGCCTTTACCATTGGGAAACCTATTTTCAAAGTACTTACCTAAGACTTTTGTAGTGGCATGCGGATTATGGCTTGTAAGATGCTCTGAACCACACGTATGGTACTTTTCATAGATTCTAATGGCAAACATGTCGCTACTTGTAAATGTCACAGCCCTTAGCCACTAATTGCACTCCGGATATGAACATTTAAAAGAAAACACATTACGAGAATTGATTCCCTTTTTCAGTCTAAAATCTTTTTTCAAGCAAGCAATTTTCAATAAATTTGCCAGTTCTTCCTTGTTCTTGAATGTCATTCCCTTGTAAAAACTGATTTCATCATCTCGAACATTATTCACACATGATGATTGAGAAGAAGCTGGATTGTTACTGCCAATGATAGGTGTAGGAGGATTGTTGCTCTCAAAGTCCGACACTTCATCTTTTCCAATTTCATCACCGTGATTATTCATGTCCACAACATCAAATTCATCATTTAACATATCTTGTTGGTCTTCTTCTAGATTATGATCCTCATCGATCGGATTTTCATCCACGTAGATTCTTAATAACGGTCTCTCTGCTCCTCCCAAATAAACAAGCAAACTAGGTTGATCAGGTACTTTAAAAGGTAAGACCTTTTCATTATGAAAACAATTGGGAATGTAACTCATCACAAGATCTTTCGGTTGACAATTGAATCCATATTTTTGGATGACTAAATTCACAAAATTATCATACAAAATATTTCTTTCGACAATCATTTCTATTGACCCTTCCCGTTTCTTACCATCCTTCCAATGCTAAATATATTAATTTTTCTTCTCGACCCATTTATCACGACAATCAATTCCTACAAATAATCCCTCTATTTATTGTACCTAAAGAAATCAATTAAAAAAATAATTAGTACTAATGAAGAAATGTGTAAGTCATATGTTGCAACATATGACTTTTCTGTTGCGACATGAAAATCAAATGTTATTGCATATAACTAATATGTTGTCACAAATAAATTACATGTGGCAACATATGTAAGTTATATGTTGCAACATATGATCATTCTGTTGCAAAATGTAAATCATATAACCTACATATAACCATTTTATTACGAAATAAAAATCACATACTATAACAAAATGTATAACAACATATGACTATTCTGTTGCGATGTGTAAATCATATATTGCAACATGTGTAAGTTATTTGTTGCAGCTTGTGTAAGTTATATGTTGCAACATATATATATTTTGTTGCGATTGAAACAATCTTTCTATTGCAACATAAGACTATAATCTGTTCCAATAGTTAACTGTTGCAACATATATAATCATCTGTTGAAAATTCGAATGCAAATTATTGAAAAAGTTACAGGTTATACCCAAATGATGATAAATAATTTCAAAGAACTATTAATTTTACTTACACAAATAATGGTGTGTGAACCAAATCACTTATGAAGTAATTCCAACTAATACAGAATGAAATCTCGTTCACCGATTAGATTAGTTAAATCTGATTCAAAAAGAAGAAAAGAAGAAGAAGAAGAAAGCTCAAGAACTAGCAGCCAAGACCAATAATGTACGAAAAGAAAAATAAGATGATGAAGAGAACGGGAAGAAAGGTAAGCAAGCAAGCAAGAACGAAACAGAAGAAAAAGAAGAAGAAGAATAAGAGAAATATGGCGGGAGGAGGGGGAATCTTTTATTTCCCCTTTTGGTACAGCTCGCTGGTGGCTTCCCTCCAGTTTTGATTCCTACCAAAATTGATTAAATTAGGTTTTAGTCATTTACCCATTTACCCCTCATTTAATTCATTGGACCAAACTGCCAACTTATAAACTTGAGGGCAACTCCACAATCCTTAATCCTTAATCACATAATTGTCACATACACTCAATAATTAAGACTTATGTCACCGCCCCTTTATTTTGACACCTTACTGTCACTTATAATTCAAAGCCCCTAGTGTCTACTCCTATCTTCAACTTTCACAAGTAATCTCTATAATCGACACATCATTGATTTACGAAAGAATGTGTAACTTGCTTTTCAGAGATAATGTAAAAAATACTTACTGACATAACATGAGTAAGATTATATATCTTGAATTTTTGATGCATCTTAATTTTTTTTATATAAGATGATTATTATTAATCCCTTGAATCAACAACCTTTTGATTTGTTGACATTTAACGGAGGGAGGGAGTGTTACTATCCTGCTCAGGGGTGGACCCACATGCACCTGATAACTTTTTTTTTATATATATATATATGTATAGATAGTTGACAAACGATTATATATTTAATTGTGCATCCTTATAACTAAAAGTCGCTTGGGTTAATTGGTTGAAGTTCCTCACTCGTAGCTCGATTATGCGAGTTTGATTCCCGCGAAAGGCAACATTTATTTAACTTTAAAATCAGCTTTTTCTTTAGAGGTAAACCTTTTTAAAAATTGCAAAATATAACACTGCTAGAAAATCTACAACTTACAAGTATTCTTCACTACATAATTAAAGTCTTACTCATATTACCTCTTCATAAATTGGTAAGTTCTTCTTTTTAAACATTTTTTTTGTAAGAATTTGTTGTTGATTCTTGTGATTTGAGATGGATAGACTTATGTAAAGAGAAATGCGATGATTTTTTCTAGAAAACTGATTTTAAAACTTGGAATCATAGTTTGGAACAATTCAATTTACGTGTTGGTGAAGTAAATAGCGTCCACAATAGGTGTTCCAACAAGATGCTACGATTTTGAGAATCAATCTCAATCCATTCAAGTTGTTTTTAACAAGAAATTTGAGAAAACAAGAAGTGAGCATCGAATTCGTTTAGAGGCTTCTACTAATGTGGCAAGATTCCTCTAGGAATTTGGATTGTCTTTTCGAGGTCATGATGAAAGTGAGTCTTCAAAAAATAAAGGTCTTTTTTTTAGGTTGTTTGGATTGGCTTGGAAAAATGCTTCCGAATATGAATAATGTTATTTTAAAACATGCTCCAAAAATTGCTATAATGACTTCTCCAAAAAATGTTAACGTTACCCTTGTGTCACTCCTAGCCTTATCCTTGAGTCACTCTTAGTAGTGTCCCCCTATCTTCAAATATTGGGTTCGCCTTTGATCCTGCATGATCGAATTTACCTGAAATTTTGAGTGAAGTCAACCGTTGAAACTTCAAAAGCTTCAAATTAGAAAAACTTGCATAAAAATCAAACGAATAATCTGGTGGCTAAACTGTTAGTCCCAGCAAGTCAAATGATTTCGGAAAGCTACAGGAATGTAGAAAATACTGAAAAATGAAGGAAATGACCTGGAAGGTCATTACATTCACTACGAGAATAGGTTTTATCTTATTTTCTTTTAAATAATTGAAGGAAATTATTACTTGTTATGGAAAAAAATTTGGAGGGAGAGAAAAAATAATTTTAAAAATGGTCTCAATTAGTAATTTTTAGTGGCAAATAATTTTATGGCCAGCAAAAAGATATTCTTTATTGGCTAATGTTTTAGCTTATTTATTAGTGAAGACTTTATTCTTTATTGGCTAATGTTTTAGCTTATTTATTAGTGAAGACTTTCTTATTATTACTAAATAATTACTGTTAAAGGTATTTTTTTTAAGCAGTGCACCCAAGGTAAGCTATCCCAAGTGGCTTCTGCCATATCTCTAAACTCAATAATAAGGGTGGCGAGGCTCCCTGTGCCTTTATCTTAAAACTCCTTGAAGGTTCGTAATCTCATACTCCAAATTGAATGGATGATCTCCAACACATGTTTCTCCATCGGTCTCCATCGGAGACTGGATCTTGACCTCATCCATCTTGACAATTCTTTTGAAATTCCTATTATATAACAAGAGAAGCGACATATCATCAATGCTTTGGTATTGTAATGACCCTTTCGATCGTTAAGGGAGAGCTTATTATATAAGAATGTGGGTGAGAACTTCTGGATTGGGGAGTTAGAAATTTCATGTTGGGCTAGACTGGACAAAATTTAATATAGGGAAAGTCTAGGGCAATATGCGGAAAACATTATACAAAACGCCTAAGTAAAATTGATTTTCCTTTTAGCTAAGACGTTAAGGAGTCCATATGAGTTTCCGTACGTGATTTTGGGTGAATAGAAATCTCGATATCGAACTTGGTGTGAAGGAGTTGGTTTGAAACGTCAAGGTTCATATTTGTATTGCAAAATAGGCAATTTTTGGAGGATTATCGAGATTCCATCCCCTGCAAGCCGCACAACGGGGGCATGCCGCTACGACAACCAAATTAATTTTGATATGGGCCAATAATGGGATTGTCACAGCTATTGTAGAAATTTCCCAAAACCGCACATTATTTTGCAATTGCATTTTGGGGAAGAGTAAGGGCGACCCAGGACGAATTTCATCAGTTTTCCATTGGAATCCTTCGCAAAGGTAAGTAAATCACTCCCCTAACATGGTACTTTGATTCCTAGGCCTTAGAGGCGATTTTTGTAGTCCAAGGGCAGAGTTTGAGTTCATCCTAAGGTGGGAAAAATCCGGATTGATAAAGATTTTGGGGTGTAAGACCTTAGGTTGTTGTAAAGATGTTGTTCTTGATTTATTTACTATAATTCACTAGTGTAACCACGAGATTGGTAGTTCTAGGTGAATTAATGGTGTGAAAGCCCTGGATTGGGTGGGAAAATCATGAGGTTGGTCGAGGATTTGAGATTAAGTTATAATCTGAGAATATTTAGAATAATTGTGATTTATTTTATACCGAAGTTATTATTTTAGACCAAGAACAAGTTAAAGCTTCACAATGGAGCTAAAAGTTCATGTTCAGATTTTTCAGCAGTTGTTTGGTGTCCCCGTAGGATAGGTTAAACTAAGTAGTTAGATGTGTCTTTAATTGTATAATATCTTGTAAATTATCGATAAATTGCATATACAGGCCTTCGAGCACGGACTCTGGGTGAATGAACGTGTGTTTATGGTTATTTAGGACAGTAAGGTATTTGATTGTTGATATTGACCTTGTGGTTGTTGTTGGGTGTTATCATAAGGGTATTAATATATGAATAATCGGGTTCCAAGCAGAGAAACTATCCAGGAAAAGTCATTTGGTGTAAGTGATGGTTATTGCTTTTTTAAGTTATCTAATCTAATGTACGCGTGTTAACTATTTCTACAGTAAAACTCACACAATGCATGTTGGGGGGAAAACATAAAGGTTCAATGTGAAATGGTAACTTATTGGCAATTCACATGCAATGAAGGTGTTGTTTACTCATATTTACAAGTGTGTTTGTATTTCATTGTGATTGTGATTGTGATTGTGATTGTTATGGTATGACTATCGATTGGCTGGGGTATCACACCTAATAGAGAAATATTTTGGTTGGCTCGAGTATCACGTCGGATACATGATAACTTTTGGTTGGCTCGGGTATCACGTCTGGTACATGATACATATTTGATTAGCTTGGGTACGACGCCTAGTACATAATACTTATATGGTTGACGCAGATACTACGTCGGTACAAACTACTAAAGGTTGGTTCGGGTACCATATCTGATATATGTGATTGTTTGTGTGTGGGTTTCATAAGTAAATCAGATTTACATATTGGTCCATGAGTGGCCAAAATTTACATTTAAATGTTGAGATGGATTTTGTGTAGATCAGGATTATATGTTAAACACAATAGATGATGTGTTAGTGATCCTTGGTAGTCTGAGTTACTTTAAAGGTGTGAAGAATCATGTATGAGTGGTTGTTATAATTTGGACATGTCTCGGATGGTTGTTAAGTTAGGATGTTAACTGGAGTTTTGCTTAATCACTAGCTTGCATTGTATTGTCAGTCTAAGTGGTTTGGGACATATCTGATAAAGACAATTTGAGTCAAGATGATTTAGTAAGAGTCTTGCATGTGGTTTAATAAATTATCAAGGACTAGGGTGTTGTCATGAGATCTTGAGGGAGAGTATTAGACCGGTTAACAAAGTTGATAGTGAACTTGAATTCATGAATGAAAATAGTATCTGAATTGTGGTGTTGATAGAATGAGTGGTTCAGATTAGGTTATGATTTAATATGAGGATGGAATGGCCTAGATGGTGGAGTTGGCAACAGAAGGAGGTGGGGTGACATGAGATAAACTGTATGAGTTCCAAGGTAATATTATCGGTAGTAAGACTAGTGACTAAGTAGATCGGGGTCCTAATTGTATCTCTAACCTTCATGTTTCCTTGATTATTTGCATGATATTATGTGGTGGATTCAGGTCGACCGATAATGTCTACCAGTATGTGTTGTTTACACTAATACTACTCTTGCTATGCCACTTGACAAAGTCTGGTTGCAGGGTTTAGTAATGTTTCGTAGGTGAAGACGATGGTGATATCCGACAGTTTCCACTCATCTTTCCTTATGATGGGAATTGTGTCTTAATTATTTTATAAATTGTACTCTTAGAAGATCTTGTACATGTTTATACTTGTTTCTTGGGAAGGGCTTTAGTGTATTTCTTTACAAATAACCGTGTTTAAAGATTTAGTTAAGAATATGCTTATATTTTAATAGGGTGATTAGTTTCTAATTGTTCACTTCCGCATTGCATATTTGTAAATTTGACGTAGGGGTTCTTGTATCTAGATGTCAGAGTATATGCTCACATGGCCCTATAGTTTGGGTCATGACAAGTAAGTATTTATGTAAATTATTATGTAAACATGATGGTCAGATTTCTACGCTAAATATAAGTCACTTCAAGTGGATATTGAAAATGGTAAACCAAACAATATTTTGTCAAGAGCGATGACAATCATAATAGACCTAAAGGTAAATTGGATGTTATGAAGGTTGAAAAAAAATTGAAAATGATTATCGATATAATGAAAGTGGATGAACGGGACAATTTGAGAAAAAACATTGAAGAAATAAATTTTGTTGATCTCCAAGAGGCATCCAAAATTAGTATTTTAGAGGAGAAATTGAAGAAATGAAGTTTATTTCAGACCAAGAGGCTGAAAAAGTTGTAATTTTAAAGAAGAAAATAAAATTTTGAAAACTATCAGTTTCATTTCATGTGTTATATTCACTGTGTTTGTTGTGAGAATCATGAAGTGAATGTATATCTTTGTTTAATTTATGAAAACTTAATGTATGAAGTGAATGTTTGTTCATGTTGTAGTATTTATGTTAAAGTTTATAATTTGTAATGTAGTTATAGTACTTATATTGAAGTGAGTATTTTATTTGGTTGTAATGAAGTTGAAGTGAAAATTTGAAATTGACATCAATATAGGTCCAAATATGAACATTAATATTACATAAAATTTAAAAAATAGTGTGTAAAAATCTGAACAGAAATGCTAGATAAAATCTGAATAAATATAGGACCAAAACTAAAGGGTGTATGCATTACAAAATCTGGACCAAAGCTAGTCAATAGTGTTGCGCATAAACTAAGTAAAGAACTGAAACTAATGCATTCACCACACCTAAAATAATGACTTTGAAAATTGAAAAAATACTTTCACAAAAACTGAAAATTACACACAACAATGACTCCAAGAAATTTGAAAAATAATATTTTCATCAACAATAAGTAAAAATTGGAAATAAACTTCACAAAATCTAGATAAAATTCAAACACTAGTGCTTCACCAAACTTCACAAATTAATACTAACTTAAAAAAAAAACATAAACATTCATTGTTTTGCATCTATCAAAATTAACCCAAAATAAACACACACATTCATTGTTTGTATCTACCAACTTCAAGCAAAAATAAATAAAAATATTTAATTTCTTGCACTATCCAGAACATATTTAATATGGGATCTCTCCTTAGCTTTTTTAGTCTTCAACTTTTTCATATTTTCTCTCTTCCTTTTCAACTGGTTGCTACTGATAACTTCTTTTCCTTTTCAATTGAGTTTAGTGGTTGAGTAGGCCAAATTTGTAGGCTCACTATTTTCAGCATAATCAACTCTAAATGATATCACTCTATTTTCAGATAACTTTTTCTGATTCACCATCATCTTCAATTTTGTGAAATCTTCATATATGACTTGAGGCCTGCCTTCTATCGAGATTACTTTCAAGTTTTCTGATTACATGATTCATAGTGTGTTGTGGCAATCTAGGTGTCAACATGAAATTATATTTTTCCTTTTGTGTTGGTCTAGGGGCTGAACTATTAACGTTATAACGATATTCATGAACTTCATCTTAAACCTCTTCTTCAATTTTATTCCTTTTTTCTTCAACATTACCCCTTGTACTTTTTCATCAAACTAAAAATAAAATATTTATATGTTGAGAAATTAGGTGTACAGTCAATAAATATTAGTAAATTAAAAATGTGATTATCAAGTTATTTTAAGAATACTAATAACAAACGTGATATATGTAACTAAGAAAGGTTCTTACCCTGCATGTTCTTGCATTGTGAGTTGATGAACCACATTTACTAAATGTCATTTTGGTTTCTTTTCTTAAGTGAGCCCACTCTACTGTTTTTTTAATTATTGCATTCTTTTTCAAGTTCTTTTGATCTTTGATCTTCCAACTGTTTTCACAAAATTATGTGGGTTTATTGTATGTTTTGGCAATACATTACAGAATTTTCATCTCTTACAAGTATCAACTTGGCCCTTATATCATCAAGTAAGATTCTTTATTGTACTACCAATTAATTTCAATCTTTGATTCTATCTTCTGGTATAACATAGTCTTGATGACATGGGGGCATGAGATGCCAGTCAATTCCGATGACCTACATGTGCATTTCTTCTCCACTAAGTTCTCTTTGTGCCTATTTTCACCCTCGGACACACCATACCAAGATTATTATTGAAATCAACATTACATAAGTGACTATCTTTATATAGGCAATGAACAATTTCATGCACTTAAAACTGTAATTAGAGGTCCGTTAACTTGCATTTCCTTCCTTCTCTTTTAACGTTGTTCACAATATATATTCTTGTATCTTCAAGCATTTTGAAGATTGAGTTGTCTCTTGATTCCAGAATTCAAGAGTTGAACTGTGAAATTATTATCCACCATTTAATTTTTACATATAGTACTCAAATATGCCCTACACTATCTCACAAATGAAAATCTAACCAAATCTTCAACAACACTCTTTGACAATGCACCATGTGCATTCAGCTGGTCCTTAAAATCTTCCTAATAAATACTTCATGTAGCCCATTAAAGCATTAAATTGGTTTCTTCATTACTTTTAATCTAAATCTCTTCATTCATCTGACATTAATATGCTAACACAATACTTATAATCATTAAAAATGAATAATTAGTTAACAAACTCAAAGAAAAATTAAAACATCTTTTAAAATTTATGTTGAGACAAAGATTTAACATATTTCACTGCATGTGAGTCCCTGTATATGTCAAATAAATAAATATTGAGTTACAAATTATTATAAAAAAATGGGTAGAATGATTTAAATAAACACAAAAAATTACTTACCTTTTATATATCAAACATAAAGTTCACGCTTTCACCATTTTTTAGATTCAATGAATTGATCAGAAGTTGTAAAAATCATGTCTATGTCCATGTCTTAGTTGTCTCTATAACAACCCATGCCAATAGGTAAAAGGAATCTGACAATCTAGTGTCATAGAATAGTTGTCTGTTGCATTGACCCTTTAAGAAGGTTCCATCTAGTCCAACAAAGAGTCTCAATCCTTCTTTTCATTCCAACTCCAGTGTGTTGAAGCATATGTACATTCTAAGAAGCTTTATTTTACCTTGTTCCAATTCATCTTTTGATAAATTCACAATGTCACTATCATAATTATTCAATATAATCTCATTTGCATAAGCCTTTAGTCTATTGTAGTCATCTAAGAAACTGTCTTGCATTTTTTGAATGGACATCCTCTTAGCCCTTTTCAACTTTGAGGAATTTTCAAGTTGAATTGATTCTTTAAGTCTTGTCTCATATTCTAAGCTTGTACTGACGATTATTCTGCACTTTACTTTTAAAATGTTGTGCTAAAGTAGTTGTGTGAGCTTTAGAATTTTTAAATACATCATCATAATTGTGATTGGTCTTCAATATTTTAAACTTAAAATTTGAACCTTTACCATTTTGTGAAATCAGAAGGGCAAATAGACAAACAATTATGCATTTATACCTCAATCTTGAATAGTCATCTTTTCTCACTACTATAGATTTGACATTTGCAAGGAAATATCAATTCATAATTTTTCTTGCCTCATTCAAGTTCTTGAAGGTCATGGAGGGAAGAAGTTTTTTATAATGACTGAGTTTTTTGTTTACTTCTCTAATTTTTTGCATCTTAATGAGCTCCAACTCCTCAAAGTACTTTCACCATCATCTGACTTATCATTATTACTAAAACTACTTTCTGACTCAACATCAGTTTCATATACACACTTAATCACGATGGTAAATAATATTTGGGGTAGAAACTATTTCTTCAAAATCATTAATAGCAAAGAAATGAACCATCTTAAATTGTTCATTTAATAAGTACCAGAATGTTCTAATACCTCCAGACCCTTCAACCAAGTAAAATTTCTCAAAAGACCCTTTCACAAGTAATCGTTTCATAAGCTCAAATCGAAGGTCTTTTTTTGTATACTCTTTTACAATCTTATCGTAGTCTATGAAATCTGAATCAATGTCTCCCCTAATAGCAACATACTTCTTGTCATATACTAGTTGTGGTTTGTAATCCATGTACCCCTTAATGCAATATAAGGTCAACAGATAAATCTTTCATATTGAACTGAAAAAAAGGCAAGACTTAAAGAGCATCGGATCAATAAAGTAAGCACTTTAGAGAATCTAAACAAAAAGAAAGAGAAAAAATAAAAGAGTCACATGTCAATTACAATATAAAAATAGAGGAAAAAACTTCTCAACTAGCAAATCTTAAGAAACATTAAATGGAAAAGGGGCATTAAAACCACACACATCAAAATTCAAATAATACAATATATATTCACATAAGTCCTTGTATGATAACATATTAATTATATGTATTCAAAATAAATGTCATCACATACCACAAAACAATAGGATTAGACTAGTATATACAACATAAAATTCTCAAAAAATTATAAAATCCTAACTTACTCCTAATGCACGAATGAATAAGACATGAAAGTACATGAACACTATTATTTTAAATCAAATAAATAAATAATTATTTCCTAAATCTAATATAACAAAAAATGACCACCATATACCATACAAAATTTTCAAAAGATTACAACGATCATAACTAATCCCGATGCACAAATCAATCAAACCCAAAATCACATGGATATTTCTAATTGAACTTAAATAAACAAATAATTATTCATTAATCTAACATATCAGAAGATTATATAAATCGTAAATATTAACTATATTGTTTACTAACTTAATAAAATAAGACAAATGATTTACTAACCTACAAAGGGAAGCTACAAATAGAAAAATCAGATGTTAGTTTGAAATCTAGTGGTGAAGAAAGCTATTTGAAGATTTTGCAGGAGATTTTTTATGAAATAGAATAAGAATGAAATTAGGGTTATAAGGACATGTTCGATCTTTTAATGGGTGGGTGAGTTAGTCAGATTGGTGTGCTTAGGTGGACGTCCATATATTGTTATAATTTACACATTGAAGAGAAAATTACATAAATAGTCTCTTAACTATATGAGTAGGTCTAAAATGGTCCCTTAGCTATACTTTTGTCGGATTTAGTCTCTCAACTATTCAAAAACTTATCAGATTTGGTCCCTTAACTATATATTTATCGATTTTAGTCCCTTCATCATACGTTTATCAATTTTAGTCCTTTAAATATTTAAAAATTATCACGTTTGGTCTCTGTCCATTTTTATACAAATAACCTAGGTTTATATTAATGGAATCTATGTCTCGAGAAATTAAATCCTTGAACTTTTTTTTTCCAGTTGTTTCTCTTTCCCTACTACTTTTACTTCAAAACACCCTGCAAAGAACTTTGACCTCAACAATTCAAAATAATATTCACGAGGAAAAAAAATATAAGTCATAATTTTATTCAATGAACGATTAAATGAAGCATAATATTGCTACTAATGACTTCAATATGCGAAGCTTTAATATACAAAAAAAAATTATCACCCGTTGAACTCAAAATTTATACTCCAACAACTTTATTGAAGGGATTTGTTTAATTTTTTAATAGTTGAAATTTATAAAATGATAGATTTGCAAAAAAAATTTAAATAGATTAATTTAATTATTCTATTCATTTTATTTTACATAGAGAAATTTGAGGAATAAGATCAAATCTCTTATTTTTCTTTTGTATGAAAAATAAAATTAAAAAAATTCGTGTTGATTATGAATCGTTAACTGCTAAAGATGGGAATACAACTTGAAACAAGTCATTAGCAACAATTCTACGCTTCATTTATTCTCCATTGAATAAAATTAAGACTTATATCTTTTTTCTCTATTAATTTTATTTTGAATCATTGAAGGTGTTGTTCTTTTCAAATGAGTAATTTGAAGAAAAAGTAACGGGGATAGAGAAACAACTTAACAATGGGTTAAAGATTTAATTTTACAAAGAGTTCCGTTAATATAAACTTAAGCTATTTGTATAAAAAAAATAAACAAAGACCAAACATGATAAGTTTTTGAATACTTAAAGGACTAAAATCGGTAAGTGTATAGTTAAGGGACCAAAACTGATAAAATTTGTGAATACTTAAAGGACTAAAATCGGTAAATGTATAGTTAAGGGACCGAAACTGATAAAATTTGTGAATACTTAAAGGACTAAAACCGGTAAATGCATAGTTAAAAAATTAAAACTGATAAGTTTTTAAATAGTTAACGAACTAAATCCGACAAAAGGTATAGTTAATGAACCATTTTAGACCTACTTCTATAATTAAAAGACTATTTATGACATTTTATCACACATTAAATACCATATATTAGTCCGCTAAAAGAAATTGTCAAAGTGATGCAATAGTTAAACGCAATTTACAAAATCTAAATAAGTATATGTGTGATTTACAAAAATAACCTTAAAAGTGTATTAAGTATAAACTTTTGACCTCAAGTAATCACATAAACAAAACTTCAAATATAATATATATTTGTAATATAGTAAAGTTTTAACCTTAATAATAGAATTTTCATATCCAACACAAAAAAAAAAAAAAAATAGTTGAGAATAAAAATATCAGAGGATTATTTTTCCTGAATATCCATACATATAGTTCTCTAGTTTTCCGTTTGTTCTCCTCCGACTTGTGTTCTTCTGCCTAGCGACGCTCCCTGTGGACTCAACGGATCGAGCTCCACAGAGCAACGAATCTAGAAGCTTCTGGTTTGTTCACTGTTGTGATGTACATTTCTAGGGCTTGAAACTCATCCAAATCAAACCTCATTTCAGAAATTTCTCCAGTTAAAGATCATCTTTTTTTCGTTTTCTTTTGGGAATTCGGTGGGTTCTCAAGAATAAGCAGCTCAAGCAATGTACAGTGGCTCAAGCGATGGAGAAGGTCCTGAGGCTCCGGCGCAACGAAAGATTCCCCCTCCATCCTCAATGCTTTGGGTTCGAAACCTCCGAAGATACATCGGATCCGGTGCGGGTCTCGGGTCTGAAGCCCTAATGGGTCAGTATTTTTCCTGACGGAATTTACTCTTTTGAGTAGTCTCTGTTTGCATAGATTCGTCTGGTGTACCAGAACTTGTCATCTGTTTTCAATTTTTTTTTTCTTTATTTTTGTTCATATATTTGTTGAAATTAGCCTATAAAGAGCCGAAGAAATGGGATAAAGTTGGGTGTAGAGAATTTGTACAGCTTAAATAGTTTGGGATCAAGATGTGTCCCTTATTGTTGGTGTATACAACTGTGGATGAGCTTCTTCCATATTATCATGCATTTCGAGCCGTTTGTAGCAAAGAACACTGTTTTATATTTTACTTGCTTTCTATTGATTTTTTGTTGATGAAGTAAGTAAATTCATTTCAAGGCATCAAGAAGATGCAAGCTTTACAAGGATAGATCAGTTAAGCTCACAAAAAAAAGGATTTGTAGCCTCTTTCTAAGCTATAGAGCTAACAAAATCCAAGAAGAGTTCTAAATTATTTACAGGAGTCAGTTTGGACCAACTAAAAAGGCTAACTAGACATCTGCCTCGCAAAAGATCTCTAGAAGTTGAAATTCCATCAAAATATCTTTTGTTCCTCTCTGTCCATAAACACCAAAAGATAGCACCAGGGATCATCATCGACATACTCTTGATGGCTTTGTCAACATCCCGTGAACTCCAAATTTCAAGAGCATCCCTAACAGGGAAAGGCAAAGGCATGACCCAGGAAAGACCAAAAAAACAACAAAACATATTCCAGAGAGGCAGCTGGGAGACTGTTCTGCACTCTTGTGTCCAATGGTTTCAAATTGATATTTTGGTTTTCTATTTGCATAGCTGGATTTTCTAAGCTAATTTGTTTGTTTAGTTTCCCCCTCCTACATTAGCTTAGATGAGCTGTTCAAATGTTTTCTGAGTCAATTTTTTTTTTTTTTAATGTTTTGGTTTGGTTTAGAACTTCTATTTATATGCAAGTCTGTTGCTGCATTTGTAAATAATGAATCTATGTGCAGTCTGCGTCGTTTGACTATGTCCTTGTTTTCATGCAGAGCTTGAAACAAAAAGAATATTGCTAGATATTTTTAAGGAGAAGCAACAAAAGAGTGCTGAAGCTGGCACAATTCCTAGCTTTTATAAGAAGGTATCACACTTCATTCTTATAAGATAGTGTAAGTTATGTTGTTCCTACCTCATTCCTATTCTCATCCTTACTACTTCTATCATTTTTTCTTTCTTATAGAAACCTGAAGAGGGATCTATCAGTCATAGGGTTCAGAGGCTGGCAAAATACCGATTTTTGAAGGTATTAATACCCTTTTACTGGTTTGCATATGGTTACTAGTTGAAAATCCTTGAGCATTGAGGTCCAGTCTTCCAGTGCTCATGGCCAAGGAGCTTCTCTCTGTTATTTCCAGGGGGTTCTGGTTGATGGCCATCATGTTGATATTGAATTATTGATGACTAGTACTTTTACCTATTTTTCGAAAACAGTGTCACTGGGATTGTTGCTATTGTTATTGCTCATTTTTGTGAAAAAAAACTAGGTTAATCAACTACTTTTATTTGTTCAGAAACAATCCGACCTTTTGCTGAATGCTGATGATTTGGATGCTATGTGGGTCTGCTTAAGAGAGAACTGTGTGATAGATGATGCAACTGGTGCAGAAAAGGTTAGACCTTAACTTTATTTTCCTGCAGTTTCAATTTCAATAGCCAGCATCAAGTGAGATACTCTTTGGGAGGCTCTCCTCGCTTGTCTTGTGTGTGCACACACACTAACACTTACATACATAAGGACAGAGATATTTTGCACTCGCTCCAGCTCTGTGTTGTCTTCCCTTTCCTTTCTTTTTGTATAAGTGATTGGTAAAAAATTGGTTAGCCTCAATCATAGTTTCCTTGTGTTAATCTTAGGTTCATAATGGAGTAATGTGTTGATAAAAATTGTAGAACCTGAATATGCTACAATTTATTTTTTTTATTTTTTTTTAAGTTAAAAAATAATAATTGTAGCATATTCAGGTTCTCCAGACAGTCTCCTTTATTTGCAAATGTCTAACCTGGGGTTGCCAAAAGGCACCTACACG
>JAJOOO010002324.1:0-28269 GCA_029582685.1 Solanum piurae
AAAAATGCTGGGCAAGACATTTTCAAAACTCCACTTTCTTCAATTTCTATATTCAATTTGTTATCCAAATCCTCTGGGCTATTTATTGGATATGATGTTTTACAAATTCCCATTTTTTTTTCTCTATTTTATTTTTATTTTTTGCTTTTTTTACGCGTTCACCAACCAAGGTTTTTTTTTAATTATTATTATTATTTTCAATCACCAACTTTATTAAGTAGTAGTTGCCATTTCAATTTTTTCTATATTGGAATCTACTAGAAACGTAATATGGTCAACTTCACATTGATTTACTTTTCTCCAGTTCAATTTATTTAGCCTATTTTAATTTAGTACGAAATTTTAAGAATATCTAAATATAATCAATTTTATGGTCGTAACTCGTAAACTAGATATGCGATAAATATATCGTTAATTTTGTGATGTTACATATATCATGTGAAAAGTTGAAATTTAAAAAATCATAAAAATAGTTCAAACGGATTAAAAAAAAATAGGTTGAATAAATTGAAATGAAGGAAATATTAATTAAACACGATTTATATTTACTGTATTTTTGTTCACATATTTAATTATTTTTTTGCAAAATATTAAATCAGTGAAATTATTATTTTTTTGTTGTGGAAATTTCATTGAGAGTTTTATTGCCTAAAAATATTTACTTAGTATTAATATATATTATTTGAAAATTATGTAAAAAGTAATAGAAATTACAATAGTTACGGCGTTTTTTTTTTTTTAGAACCGACCAAGTAGTAGTCGACATTTCAATTTTTTCTGCTATAGAATATTGGAATATGGAAACGCGGTATATATATATATATATATAAATATATATATACACACTTACACTAATATTTTATATTATGTAAACTCTAATTCAACAAAAAGATTTATAAAATCCTAACAGAAATAATATTAAAGGAAAAGGTTCAAATTACATGATTTAGAGTAAATATATGTTACATTAAAAAAAACTTAGTCTAAGGGTTGATTATTCCTTGGTGCAACCCAACCACTACTTGGAATTACTATAAAACTATCTTTAATTATCTATGTCTTGTCATCAATATTAATTATGTCTTTAATTGTCGTAATTTACGTCACATGTATATCTCTTATCTCCAAATATCTTCATAGATCCTTTCTTAAGACGATGTCAGATAAGTGATTTCTAAGTTAATGAGCATTATATATAAGTCTCTCTTCCTCTCCCTATATTACTTCACCAGTCTCCTTAATTACAAGATGAATGTCTCCTAACAAGATGGAGTATTTTTTGTAGTAAAATATTTTGACATGAATTCAAATTGATTTTCAAAAATAGACACACTCCTCCAATTTATCTCAATCACTCTCTTTCACACTCTTATAGTGCGACTCAGTAGTTTGATCACACTAGCCTTTTATAAGTTAACATTTTTACATAAATTTCTTAATCTAATAATCTTAAATTTGTACCAATGATAATTAGTTGTCAATGTAGCTCCATATATTTTTGGAAAAATAATTCAAATATATTTTTAATGTGAAATAGACTTCATTCTAAAAAAAAATTAATTATATCAAAAACTCATAATGATGAACAACTTAAAATATTTAAAAAGACAAAAAAAAATTCAATTGACCTTCAAAATTCTATTGGTGCCACAATTTGGAAAATTAAAGAAGTAGTAACACATATTATTTAAAAATGACGAAAAAGGTACTATAAATCACAATAATTAACAACTTGAAATATTTGAAAGACATAGAAATTTGACCGGACTTTTGAAATTTTATATGTGCCACGTAAATTGAAACATAAGGAGTACTAATATATATTATTTGAAAATTATGTAAAAAGTAATAGAAATTACAATAATTAACAATTTAAAAAAAATTAAAAACCATATAAATAATTGAATGACTTTTCAAATTTCAATATGTCATATAAACTGAAATAATAAAAAACATATATTAGATCTAAGCTGACATGAGCTCATTGGCTAGTATTACATATTTATGAGAAAATTTGAGTTATTTATCACATATCTTTTATCAAAGCTTTTACTATATGCAAATAATATATAAAATAAATAATTTTTAAGGTCTATCGAAGACAGACGTTCTGCGATACTATCTCTAAGCTCAACTTATTGGGAATTTAATTTTGAGGAAGTCCATATGTATCACATGGAGGGAGAAGTCTTGCACTATACTTTAATATTTATTCCAAATATAAAAAAGAAGATGTTAACAAGTAAAGCAAATAATATTCTGAATTTTGCTTGTTAAAGAATTAATATTTTATTCCATAATGACAATACATATTTATGTTTAACCCAAATACAATATTTTACTACTAACAAGATAGTTATAATGGGAAGAAATCGCACCAATTCAAGAAGTCATCGTGAATCTGCAGCTTACACTGCAACTAAGTGTAACGATCCAAAATCGATCGAACTTTTACGCGATTTTTGGAGAGAAGAAGTTGTTTCTCCAATCGATAATCGTGGTGATACGATTCTCCATTTTATCGCCATTCATGGAAATGTGAGTGCGCTAAAATTACTTATCGAGGAACGACCAATAAGCGGTCAAGATTTAAAGATTCAAAATAAAGATGGAAATACGGCTTTGCACGAAGCTGCTAGGTTCGGACGATTAGAAATTGTGAAGGTGATGGTGAGTTTGGATAGTGAAATCATATTCGAGAGGAATAGTAAGGGAGAGACACCAATTTATGTTGCGGCTTCGCATGGAGAAAAAGAAGTGTTTACTTTACTAGCGGATAATAATTTGTGTGATGAATTTACTATGACGAGGAACGATGGAAGCACCGTACTTCATGCAGCCGTAACTCACGAATGTTACTGTAAGTGATATACTATTTCAGTTTAACTTCATAAATCTGACTCTGATACCGTGTAAAGATAATTTTTAACCTATGATTTTATTTTGCATGAGGACCAGACTTTGCAATACAATTGTTGAAAATGTATCCAGAATTAGCAAGAAAACAGGACAAAAAGGGTTGGAGTGCATTAAATATATTGGCCACAAAGCATTTTTCTTTTAAGAGTGGATCCATTTATGCAGTCCAACAAATGGGGACTGCCCCTTTTCTTCCTATGCAAGCCCTTGAAACATTTATATATTTATGTAAGTATTTTTTCATAACTATTACGCTATCTGTTTCGATATATGTGACATTATTTTATGTATTTCTATAAGTACATTTTCATAACTATTACGCTATTTGTTTCGATATACGTGACATCATTTGACTTGAGAAAGAAATAAGAGACTTTTGAGAAGTGTTTTTAAAAATATTATTTTTGAAAATTTGATCAAACAGACTATAAGTTAAATTATATAAATTAATTTGTTTCTTCTTTTGATAATGGAACAGGCTTACCAGCAATGTATGAAGAGTTAAAACCTAATTACAACTTGGAGGATCCACAGACTACTACTATTGATCATGTTCTCATTAAAAGAAAAAGATCTTCATTTGTTAATTTCCTATTAGGTAAGGTACCTCCATGAAAACTACATACAAGGATGGTACATTACAACAAATAAAAAAAATTGTGACAATTATTTTGTACCAATAATATAATTGCCGCTATATTATAAATGTCTGGCGTCCTGAAGGTTTTTTCTGGACTATTAATTCCCGAATTACAATTTCTGTATTAGTAATTCTTGCGTAATAATATATTGAGATATGTTTTTGACCATTGGCTTTTGTAGGTAATGCATGGTTGGGAGTAATGGATGATGAAAAGCAAAAACATATTCTTGCATTAACATTAGCAAGAATATTGATTAAGGAAGAAGATTGGAATTTCTATGCAAATAATTGTGTAGAAAATCCACTAATACAAGCAACAAAACTTGGTATAAATGAGTTAATCATTGAAATTATACAAAATTATCCTCAAACAATAGAAAGCATAGATGAAGAGGGAAAAAATATACTACATATTGTAGTAGAGCAAAAAAATAGGTTCATATTTGATTACATTATGAAAAATGTATCACACATAGATAGGTTGCTTGTTGATATTGATCATCATGGAAAGACCATATTGCATTTTGCAGCAAGTGTTGGATCACCATTCAAATTTTCCACGGAGGAACCACCAATTGAAAAAACAACAAGGGGTTATAAAACATTGATACTCATGGCATGGGGTGTACTATGGTTTAAGGTATTTTCTAACTTGCTCTTAGCATGAAGGTTCAATTTTTTGAGTTTCATACTTGTGACTTTTCTATCTGAATTAATATCAAAACACATATTTTTCGAGTTTTATACTTGTGACTTTTCTATCTGAATTAATATCAAAACACATCTTAACTATCAATTGTTTACTTTTTCTACCTGATATATCAACATAGTTCAGGTAGAAAAAGTGAACAATTGAAGGTTACATATTGAGATATGTTCTGATAATAAATTGGTGATAGTTCAAGTAGAAAACTCACACTCTTGATAGTTCAAGTATGAAATTCGATAAATAGAGATACATTAGGTGTGTTTTTGATTATGAAGTCTTGCTCTTATATATAATTGTATGATAAAATATAGGCACAATACATAAATATGTCTTTAACTTGGCTTCAACAAACTTCTATGCCCTCAAACTTTGAGTGTGCAAAAGTACACTTAAATTTGTATAAAATTGAACAAATAAACACATTTGTCCTACGTGGCATCCTACATGACAATATTATGCCATATGTGGCGTCATATATGTATTATGTCATATGATGCTTGTTCCATTTTATACAAGTTTACGTGTCTACTTGTGCATACCTAAAGTTGGAGGACATAGATGTCAGTTAAAGCCAAGTTAAAAGAACATATTTATGCATATTATGCCTAAAATATACTCACTCCGTTTCAATTTGTTTGTCTTACTTTCCTTTTTTGACAACTTTTTAATTCCAACTTTCCATCTGACATATTGAAGACCACAAGATTAAATGACATGCTTGTTATTACATTCTACATATGCTTAGTTTATAACCATAAGATTCAAAACTCTTCTCTACTTTCTTAAACTTCTCATGCCAAGTCAAAATCAGGCAAATTACACCTTCATCGTCACTTAGCTCACTACAACAAGAAATTACATTTAGTGGCAATAGATTTATCTTTGCCACAAAAATATCATTAATGTCATTACATCCAGAATCCCTAAATCTTTATTGTTATATTGGCTTACAATGAATAATATTTTTTGTGAAGCGTGTAAAATATTGTGTTCATCCACGTTTATGGACAATGAAGGATGATAAAAACATGACTCCAAAAGAGTTATTTGATAAAAATCATTCAAATGTATGCATAGAAGCAGAGAAATCAATCAAAGATTTAGGAAATCCAGCTCTCATTCTATCAACACTTCTATGCACAATCAACTTCGCCGCGGTTTTCACAATCCCAGGAGGCTTTGATGACAAATCTGGACTACCTATTCTCTTATCAAAACCACAATATTCAGATTTATGGATGTTGATGTTTTTCATAGGTGCAGCACTTTATGATTCAGTCTTCACAATGGGAACTGTGATCTCAGTACTACTCTCAAAATTTGATTCTGATGATTTCTACATTGCTTTGCCAATCAAGTATTGTACAATCATTATTTCTGTTTATTATGCAACAGCATTCACAGTTTTAGGTTGTGTACAAGCTCTTAATGTTGAGAATATATTTATGGACAAAGATGTGTGGTGGTTAGTTTTTCTTTTAATGTGTCTTGGGTGGTATATGGGTTTAATAGTTTTAGATATATGTTATATTGTCTTTGATTATATTTACTATCTCCTTAATTATTCCTTTCTTTTTAAAGGGAACAAATATGTAATGTGAAAAGGGTGTAGTTTGCAAGATTTGTTGCATTTTTTATCTATGTATTTTATTGGAATTAATAAGAATTATTCTCCTTCAATTTTGTACCATATATTAATGAAGATGTTATTAGATACACACATCTCTTAAAATTAGGTTTGATTAATTATTTGTAATGAGATGATGTGTAGTATTTTTCATTCTGAGTATGTGAGATGATTCTGTCATGTATCTGGTCAGATTATTCCATGTATCTGATTTGGCCTATTTCTACTTCTACTTATATTCATCACTGTCTACCTCTTACACCTCCTTATTATATTGGGACATTAATGCATCTTCTCTTCACATTTCTAAATCATCTCAGTCTCACTTCTCTTATCTTGTTCACACTACAGAGGTCACTCCAACGTGTCCCAAATTTCTTTGTTTCTGTAATCTAATCTTTCCTAATAAATATACTCACACATCCACCTCATCGCTCTTATTTTTGAATTTTTCGTTTACTGATAATGATCAGAGTTTTTAACTGGTCAATACTTTGTTCCACACAACATACTTTATCTATTCGTTGCTTTGTAAAATTTACCTTTAAGTTTTGGTAGTACATTCTTATCGTACAAGACTTCATAGTCGAGTCTCCATTCCATCCACCTTGCACTAATACGATGTGTGACATCATCATCGATATATCCATTTTCTTGGATTTATTAGTTAAAAACCTAAATACTTGATTCTTCCTCTCTTAGGGATGATTTGTGTATCCAGTCTCACTTTCATGCCAAGCTAACCGCATGTATTAAGTCACTAAACTTGCACTTAAAGTATTTACTTTTGAACCTGCTCTACCTTTTTCTTTTCTTTTTTAAATAACTCCATTGATCATTGATGTGCAAAAACTTACAATTTGAGTTTGGCCCTGCTCTACCTGAATTTTTTAGACTCCAAGATTTATCTCCACACCACCAGCCTTAGATCAACAACACCAAGACTCACGTTAATCAGAACTATGTCAAACAATAGAAACCATAGATGAAGAGGGAAAAAATATACTACATATTGTAGTAGAACAAAAAAAATAGGTTTATATTTGATTACATTATGAATCCCCATAAAAAGTCCATCATTGACTTAGGTTAGTATGCTTTGCACGCTTTTCTCAAAGCTCATATTAAGCTAATCGGTCAAGAAGTTGCATTCCGCTAATCTAACTTCGGGTTCGTTTATCCAACCAAGAAAGACAAGGGGCTTTTGGGGCATGGTAACTAAACACTTAGCGTTAGTTAGAACACATCATTATATAGTAGCTTTGAAGTTAAATTGACACCAGATAATGAAGTTCACAGAAAAGGGAACAAATTGTCAAAAAGATTAAACCATTACTTCTTACATGTCAGCATATAGGATAGAAGAATTTACAGATTGAAACTATTCAATTTGGTAAGTGGTTACAGATGACACCACTCACCTTATTAACCATATTTGTTGAGAATTGGAAGCAAGCACCATCATGTAAAAATGGCCTCAGCAAAGGGGCACAAAGTGAACGAAGAAAATCGCGCTGGTGGGTAATAAGAGTATGATGACTAGCTAATGCTGCATTCAGAATTTTCCCCCTCCTCACCATCTGAAAACCCCAACACGTAAGCGCCTCCTCCGCCATCATCATCATCATCACTGTCGACATCACCCAAATTCTCTCGTCTCTCAATATAAGCCAGTGCTTGCCTCCTGTGCAGACGTAAAACATGCATTATCATGTCCGGGGTGAGTGTTACCCGTGAATGGTCCTCTCGACCACGCCTATTAGCTTCCATTATCTGTTCACATCAAGACAAAGCAATGTAATCGTAAGAGTCGGTCAAAGAAGTAAGCAAAAGAAGACGCCAAAGGGGGTTGAACATCTACTATATCTACATGAAAAGAAAATTTAACCCTGTAACAATGTAATTTTCCGAACCCCCTCGACCTTACTTGGCTCCGCCCCTATAGACGACATGAACAAACCTTAACTATAGATATTCAAACATGAAAATTTCTAAGTGAACTACTAAGATTTGCACCTCTAGAACATCAGGAGGCAAAGGAGTAACATCCTTAGATGTTGGAGCCCAAAGCTTTATGGTCTTTTCAATTCCACATGTTGCAAGAACAGGGATACAAGGATGGGGTTTCAGCTGATTTACAATGTGCCGATCACCAACCATCACGCGGACAAGCTTGGCGTCCCTTTTCTTCCAGATAAATATATGCCCACAATCAGACCCGGTCAGCACATATTCATCGGTGGGACCAAAGAAACTCACTCCTTTAACTGTTTGTGAATTTCTATGCCCTGAATAAACTTGTGGCTTTTCTAGCTTGTTCAAATCTTCACCTTGCAACGATAAAGGAACTGGACCCAACCCCATGTTCTTCTGAAACAAGTATATCAGTTCGTCATTGTATGAAACCAGCAGTTCACTTGTGTTTGAGTAAGCCAGTGCTGTAATGTGAACATCGTGTGTCTTAATCAGGTGATGGGGACAAAATGTGTCGATTGGCCTATCGGAACTAGTTCTTGCATCCAGCTGGTACATTCTGATGTCATATACACGGGCATATTCATCGGAACCTCCTACAGCAAAATAATTAGGATTTCTTGGGTCTATCACTATGGCATTCAACCTTATGCTGCCCGACTGCTTATTGTTTTCCGTGAATGAAGAGCAACGTAAAAGCTTTGAGGAAGAATTACTTCGCAGATCATACTGCAAAATAATGCAAGTCATGGAAAATTAACATGGGAAAAGAGAACAATGTAACAAGGTACCGCACGTGGCAACCTACGTGTTGAACAAAACCATCTTCACCGCAGCTATAAAGTATGTAGGGACTTCCTGGTTCCACAGCAAGCTTATGTACACGACCTTGGTGCTTACCTACTTTTTTTGTTTCTACCCGACCATTCTCCAGCACTAAACCAAGTCTCACCTGCAGCAGTATTTGCAATACATAAAAAATAAGCACATATGAGTCAGAGCCACTCATCTTCTTTGACCTTTGACAAATTTGGAATACCCCTACCTTGAGAGGTAGAGAGGTTGTATCTGATAGACCCTCAGCTCAAGGATAAGTATATCAAAGCAGTTCGGGAAAAGAAATTACGGAAGTGAAGAAGCCACAACAAAATACTAAAGATAGCATGACAAAGCATTCTGAAAAAAGGAACAATTACTACAACATAATAATACTATAATCGAAGTACAAGAAACAACAAATAGTAACAGAATTAGAAGAAAAAGAAACAATAGATAGTACCAGAAATCAAAGAACAAACAACTACAAGAATAATACTACAACTACTACTATTACGGAAGAATAAGTTAGACAACTCTCAACTACCAAATCAGCAGGGCTAAGCTATTGATTAATAATACAGAAACTACAGATGGATGTACACGTATATATGCAGATAAAATATGAGTATAAATTAATATGAGGACAAAAGAAAATGTCACATAAAGACTAACGCCAGAACTATTCAAGGAATTTACTATGTTTAGGGAGTAGATCAACTAATACTGATATTAATGGAAGAAAATTATAAACAATCAAGTGTTCGGAACAGAGTGCACAAATCACGGTTATGTAGTTGAAAGGATAGCCAAAAGAAGCACAGAGGATGCCGTAATGTAGCCAGTAGGTAACTATTGAATATCTTTAGAATGCATGACGTCTTCCACAATATGAAAGGACCCCTCCTTTTTTATTTAAGTCCCCAATTTATTGACACTCGCTACGAGTTCTTTGTTATTAAGACCATGAATTTGGTTATATTATCAACAAGAGAACTCCCCCATTAGGTAGAAATCATAACAGCAACAGACAGTAGACCTTCAATAAAACATTTGATCTACATCTTTTGTCTCCTATATTCCATATATTATAGCGTATAGGACAGGAGAACATCACCTGGCCATCAGCAGATGCAGTTATTATTTTTCGATCATCCGTGAAGGGCATGAACTTGGTCTGGAAAATATTGTCCATGTGACCTGATGGATAAGAAAATTTTGAGGTTGACGTTGCCCAGTCCCATAGTATTACTCTTCTGTCATCAGAGCCCGAGACAAGAACATCACCAGTGGCATTGAAGTCTATTGTGTTTACACATCCTTCATGACCGGTTAACTTGCCATATAAATCAAGACGCTTGACCATAGCCTGCCCCACAAGATCACAAAAGGAATGCTTTCAGTGGCTCAAAATATATCAGCTTCTACAATTCTAGGGTACATGAATTTTCAAACATCTTAGATATAGAAAAATAGAACTCCATGTAGATTTTTAACTACCGTCACACCATGTGTGGAAACATTTGCATACTAAAGTATGACTAAGGAAAATAAGTAGCAACAGATACTATTAACCATCACTGAATATGAAAGACATCATTATTTATTTACTTCATACATTTTGAAAAAAAAATCACATTATTTAAAGATAAATATTATCACTTTACCGAACAAATTTCCAACATAGATTGAACTACCTTTACTTTAAATGTAGAAATTGTGCACACTAAAGTATGACTTAAAAAGAAAATTAAGTAGCAACAGAAACTTGGCCATTACACAATGTGGAAGTCGTAATTATTTATTTAATTTATTATTATTTTAATAATCATGTCCATTCAACTTGCGCACGCCTCAGCTAATTCCACGAGGTACATGCTACCTCCCACCAGCACAGGTATTGGGTGACTCTATCCACCAACGCTTGGACAGATGGGGAAAAATCACCCACCACGGGGATTTGAATCTGAGACCTCATGATTCTCAATCTATTCCATTGACTACTAGACCACATCCTTGGGTGCAAAAGGCATCGTTATTTATTAATCTTGGCATATGATATGTGCCACTAAACTGACGGAACTTAATTCCATCCGTAGACTGATACCCCCTCCGCAAGCCCATAACTATCACTCAACGGATGTACCTCAGTTACGATCATCGTACATCTTTTGCATAGTCCATTTTGGATCAGCTCAAGTATAACGGCAACGACACCGCATCCCACAACAAACTCTAAGATTCTAGCAACCATTTCCTACGTATCAAAGAGTAGTTGCCAACTAACAAGACAATGAATCGGATTCACCCACATCAAGCTAATACTTAACTTCATTGCATGCTATCTGTTTACTACTTCTCAGACTTATTACTACTCCTTCCGTTCCATTTTGCTTGAACCTACTTCCTTTTCAGTCTTTACCTAAAAAAATGACCACCTTCCCAAATGAGAAGCTTTTAGAGCCACACAAATAGTATGGTAGGTTTAGACTATAAGTTTCAAAAGAATTGTCTTGTTTAGTACCACAAGTTTCATAAGTCTTCATTTCTTTCTTGAACTCCATGCCCAATCAAATAGGTTCACATAAATTGAAACGGAGAGGGTAGCAGTCAACTATTGTACTAAGTCTCAAGGCTTAATACCTAACGAAGCTCATCACTGTCAATCCTTTCCTACATCATTTTCTTGTTATTATTTACGACTATTTTGTATTCACGCTGATAGTGCCCTTCTATCATGATTGTTAGACTTTAAGCATCCACAAAATGACCAGACCTTACCAGGTACAATAACTCTGTGCTTGTGTTTTTAAGAGTTTCTTGAGTAAATTGATATACGATTATATCAGTTAGCCTCAATCCGAGCTAGTTGAGTCAGCTACGATAATCCTATGTATAACTTTTATTTCCTCAACGCATGTGACATTCTTTCCCTTCCTTTCTAATTCCAAACTTCTTACTTTACCCTCATAAGATTATAACCCCACAAATATCTATGACTTATTTTAATCCACGAGTTTCAAAAACCACCCTTTTACTTTCATTCTCAACTTCATACCCAATCAAACACATCACATAAATTGGAAAGGAGAAAGTAATACATCATTAACCGAGTCGGAAACAACCTCTCTACCTCCCAAGCTTCAAGATAGTGGTAAGGTTCGCGTACGCTCTACTCTCCCCAAAACCCATTGTGAGATTATATTGTGTATGTTCTAGTTGTAGAGTAGTAGTACATCAGTACAGTTCAAGTGATCCTTGACCACAAATTTGATCAAACTCTATCCATTCACTACAAGACCATCAACAATTTATCACAAAATAGCTCCAAACTAATCAAAAATCATACTTATTCACACCCCACAACAAGTTCAAACCCAAAAAGGGATTTTTTATTTTTTTATTTTTAAAAAAAAATCAGACCCAAAATCACAAATCCAAAGAAATATGTATTTAGCTACAAGAAATTAGGTAAAAAAAAAAAAAAATCAAACCTCAGAAGCAGAAATTCTTCTAGAGAAATTTCTAGGCTTAGAAAACCCAATTTCTCTTTTATAAAACTCCATCAAATCACCCTTGTACAGTTTCTCCATTTGCTACACCTCTTTAATCAATCTTGATGATGAACTATAGAAATTGAAGTAGTGGGATTTAGCAGAGAGTAAAGTAAAAGCATGATGACAATTTTGTGAAACAGCAAAAGGGTGCAACAGTTTGGGAAGCACCTGCTTGATTGACACTTCACAGCTATAAGAGACACCTAGATTTTTGTTACCAAAATTTTGTATTTTATGCCTCACACAATTTGATAATGGTGTTGAGTTTGTTACCACTCTTTTTTATTTCACCAATAGGTGAATAAAAAAAAATATAAATTAAAAAAATACGATTCAGTGCGTTAAATTCTCACTATGCAGAGTCAGGAAGAAATGGATAAGAATATACTATTGATAGTAGATTCAACTCTTGCTATGTGCTTAGTTGGAAAGAGGTGGATCACAAAAATTTACTGCATAATGAATTACTCGTCTATTTGTCATAATCGTATCCATTTTCAAAAAATATAAATTTTGAATTATATTCTATGATTTTATCCAATTAAATATAAAATAAATTCATCTTGAAATTATTTTCAAAATTAGTTATTCTTTATCTATGGTACTTAACGAGTGTTAGGATGAAATATCTAATCGTTATATACTATTTTTAGTGGGGTTATATCATGATTATAGATGAAACTAAGTAAAACGTATTAATCATCTTTTGGCCATAGATATCACTCCCTCTATCCCAATTTATGCGACACATTCCGAATTTTGAAATTCAAACAAATTTATCTTTGAAGATTCCACGAACAAATCTCGATCAAACTTAAATTATTTGACCCTCAAAAAACGAAATGTGTCACATAAATTTAGAGAATAGGAGTACTATTTCAAAATTCAAAAGTTTGGTGATTCCAAAGAGATTAAGGATGAGGAGCAATACACTTTATAAGACTCAACCCACAAAATGTATACAAGGAATCATCTATTTGCTGATTGTGTAAATTTGCCTCCACAAAAGAATGACACACTTTAGATAAATGCTACTATAATGATTTATTTCCCTCTTTACAAATAATTGACTCATTTTTGTGTTTGGGAATATATGTAAAATTATCTATGAAGAAAAAATTTACAAATCTCTTCTTTAAACAGCTAACTATAAGTGAAATATTATGTGTGCCACAACTTTACAACTCTATGCTAAAACCAGCTGCTTCATCAAAAGAAAGTGAGCAATAGTAGTCAGCCAAAATTGTGTCCTTTTTCAAAATCTCTGTGACAGGCTTTTTTTTCCTGTTATATGGTAACTCTTCTTCTCTGCAGAATTCCCCAGAAAGAAGGAAAAGAAAAGGGTTATGTACTAATCATCGTCGTCTGCTAATGAAGCAAAAGAAAATGGGTTGAACTTATAGCCATCGCCGTGGTAGAACTTGTTTTGAAATTCTACCCAATGAAGACGCAATGCATGAAGGAATGCACTAAGAGTTTCCATCATGAGTAGTATAAAGGTTGTTGCAAAGGCAAAAACTGACAGGCCAATGAGCCGTATGACCAGGCTATCGTACCTGCAATTATTAAGTAATTAGCATTTCGGATAAAAATTGATAGCTATGATGTTGTCACGGGCAAAATGTTAAAACGACGCAATCAATTGCCCTTGACCAAGACATGGTGTAATCCCTGTCCCATAAAGAACCTTAAGACATCAGTCCAGGCATCGTACAACATAATAATTTATAAGCACTACTATGAACACCCATGTGAAGACACTGAGCAATGTCAAAACAAGAAAAATCTGAACAGCAAGACAGATAATAGTCATGAAATCTTACCCCCAAGCAAGGAGGAGAACTTTCTCGTAGAAGACAGTAGACAGTTCAGAATGAGCCAAACTGCATCAACATCAAAGACATGTAAAAAAATTTGAAACACAAAACAAGTTTGCTGTTGATGATGAATAAGCAAGTAAAATGAAGGATTCACCTCAAAGCCCACAGACGAAGGTATGATGCAGTGTTAGAGACAGCACCCAAAACAAACTCAATAGAATGTATCATTTGATGCACAAAAACCTCACTAAAATTAAATTCCTCATGGTGGTGTTGCCTGGCAGAGTCCGGTTCCTCGTAAATATCCACCTCGGAGGTTCCAAGAAGGCCATAAGTTCCGCCTTGAAATCTCTAAGAATCACAATAAGGTAGCCCAAATAACCATAAGAAAACTGTCAAAAATGGAACTAAATTTGTTTTGTATGGTTAGTTCATTCCTCTTTATACTTATTCACCCTCTCATTCTCACCCTCTCTTTCTCTATAAAAGAAAAACAAACAGTACTGACTTTGATGATTAAACAAATTATTATTTAGCCAAAATTAACCAAACCAGTCTTGCACAAGTAAATTTTAGGAGGACTGTAACATGACCAGTTTGTTGACTCACTTGTTTTAACACCCATAAATTCCCAACCTCTCTACAAAAGAGTTCTCTCCAGTCTTTGTGCCCCCCTTTCCTTTAAATTTGATTATCCATTCCTTTATGCTTTTCTCTGAATCATAAAGATATTATAGTATTCCATTCATTGTGAAGGATGAGAAAGGAAAAAGGCAAACAAATGTACTACCTCAGTGTGAAGTCTCTTCAAAATGAAAGGCTTTGGGAATAGCATCCATGGAACAGCAACAAGTGCCAAAAGCAGCAATATTACCTGCAAATTGCAATAATAATTGTTAGAACAAGGAAACAGAGATAATTTAAGTGTTTGTTCCATTTATGGCCTATGGGATGGGGGATTAGAGATACAAAGATGATCCATTGTTTGGCTGTCTGGTAGAGTTCGATAAAGGACAGAATCATGAAAAAACCCACCTCCCATCCTGGATAAACTTATCTGCTAGGGGAGAAGCGACATAGTTACCAGATAGGGATTAAAGGGTGTTTTTACTCCATAGATCATTTCCCCCCTTCCACACACACACACTGCCACCAACCTTTCTTTATTTTCTGTTTTTTGTATTCCTTATAAACCCTAGAACTAATGAGTTTAGCCACTCGTGATTCTAGTATGAATACAAGAATTCATGAATAATACAAGGAAGTATGATGAAATAAAGTAGAAAGAAAAAAATTCTACGGTGGAATGCTCCAAGCCTCTCCTCTACTGATTCTTCATTTCAAATTAATCCTTATTCTTCATTAGTTATTTAATGCATTTAGGCCAAGGACATTTTTGACACAGATCTAAAATCCCTGTACCAAACATGGGATACAAGTGTATACAATCTTATCCATAGTCCATTTATTTACATCATATCCTACCGTGTAATCTAGTGGTATCACAGTTTTACCTTATAAGATACATATAGAAAGAGATGCAATGTCACATACCTGAAGCACACTCTGGCCCCAAAACAACTGGTTTTCACCAAGAGGCTCGAAAGGACTTAGGAACATATAAATCATAACATGGTAGAGATCTGCCTGAGATCCAGTGCACCATTTAACAACAACGAGGAGAGACAGGTATCCAAACAGGCTGTTGAGAAAGATGACTTGTGGCACAAACTGATACCTGATAACAAATCAATAACAAAATAAATACCCTCAACAAGAAAACCATCAACGACACAGAAGAAAAAGGAATACGCACTTAATATCAAGTGAGCTGTTGAAGAAACGTGCATTGAAGTAACTTAATATGATTCCAAGGTTCATCTGTACCACACCCAACAAAATAGACATCTTCATCTTAAGGGAGTTCAAGAAAGGAAGCTCCGAACGGCTACCTCTCCAGCTTGGATCCACACCAAAAGGATAAGGATCACTGTATTTTATTAACCCCACTGTTTGCGCATCACTGCAAAAAAAAAACAACATCAAATTCCAGCTAAAAATCCAAACAAAAAAAGGCTGGCCGGGAACTGTGCATTAAATACTAACTCAAGCTCTATGTGCATTCAATAAAGGGGAGGCAAGAGTCAGGTGCCAATGTAGATGAATGTCAAGAGAACCATCAAGACCAATATTTGGAAGAGCAGTATCTGAATATGTCCAAGAAATATGGAGAGGATAGTGACTGTTTGATTGCATTACTACAGCTTCCTATACTTGACAGGAAAGCAATGGGAAATCATGTTGAAATCTAATTAAAAAATTGGCCAATCTTCACCATTAGTACATAATTAGGGGTGTTCATGGTTTGTTGAAAAAACAAACCAAACCTATCAAAAACCCGATATTTGATTTAGTTTGGTTTTGAATTCTAAAGGCCAGGCCAGGGAGAGGGAGCTTAAAAATGCAAACCACAATCTAGATCAGAAGCACATAAGAGATCACATTATCATTACTTTGACAAATCACAAATCTAAGTAATTTTATATGGAAATTTAATAAGGTTATAATTCCATACCTGCATGAAGCATCTCGGCATTTGTATGCAGAGCCACCAAAAATGTGAAATGGAACAGAGAAGAATTCATTATATATCAAGCCACAGTAAATTGAAAATATTGACATTAACAGGAGTACATAGCGACCGCCAAAAAGCATCTCCATAAAGCTGCCCAATTTCTGTCAGAAAATTTTATTTGATTACAAAAGGATTATAAAATTGCTTAATTCCTGATGTTAAGTACTTTGAGTGAGAGGCTGAAATAATGGGAGGACAACATACCTGAGAGCTGAGCTTGCTTTCCTTAGAAATAAGAACTAATGCTCCCAACAACAAGCAAATTCCATGACCCCAATCTCCAAACATCACCGCGAAAAGGAAAGGGAATGTAACAATGGTGTAGACAGCAGGATTTACCTCCTGGTATTTAGCAACACTGTCAATGTAGACAGTAGTAAGTACTTTGTTTGCCGAAGCAACAGAAGTCATGGATATTTCAATTTGATAAAAATAAATATAGATTCTACACTTGATCTTAGCCAAACGGGAAAGAAAAGTAGTATCAGAGATGGATATTGACTTTTCATAGTATATAACTTTACATACTTTTCATAGTATGTAAATGGAAAATTTATTTGAAGAGCTGAAGCATCCCAATTTGACAGCATTACACGTAAAAAAAACAATAAAAAGGAAGAAAGCTGGACTATCAGATTTAACGTTTTAAGTAGATCACATTTTGCCTATAGAAAACTACAGGAATAATAAACACCATACTGCAAACAAAGTCTCTATAAGAACTAAAGGAAAACAAGGAACAAAGACTCCACGAAGCACACATACTCTTTATCATGAAAATCAATGACACTTTAAAGAAGATGAGGTGACCCATGATGACTGAATCGTGATTCATATAGACAAACATAAATCAAATTAAGGCAGTTGCTGCAACTAGTTTGATAAAGACTCATGGAAAGAATAAGATCATCAACATACACTCTATACCCATGACCTAATAGCATTACCTAACTCATTACATTGTAGATCAGTTTCTTAGATTACTAAATGCTACTACACATTCACTTACCCATAAGCATCTACAATTTCTTGATATGCATTTGTGAAACAGTTTGTCCTGAAATATGTTGGAGGTGAGTCTACAGCATCCATGACATGAAATATAATTCCCACTTGTGAGTTGCTATCCATTGTCGCACGTTGCAAAGCCTCTTGAATCTAAGGTGTCAAAAGCAAGTACATGGCGATACTATTATAAAAAATGGATATGGAAACAGTGAATAAGTAACCACTAACATAAATAACATCAAACAAGAGTACCTTAATCTTTGCAAATATTGGACACCAGCCCTCTCCAACTAGACACTTCTTTGTGACATCAAAATTCAGCATATTTAATGTGTCATATACAGCCTTTTCCCTTCTAACCTAGAAAAAAGAGTTTGAATTCAACTTGTATTTCAGGCTCACTGGAAGACTTGCTCTGACAAGCCACTAACTTAACTACATTATAAGAATGTCAGTTTTATACTCTTGTCTTCACTCTTACCATGTTCATCCATTTTGTGAGGTGAAATCCAATAGACGTCAAAGCTTTATCTCGATGACGTAATCCAACATCCAGAGTGGTCTCTAATTCAGATAGCCTCGACAAAACCTGCAGTCAAGATGTTCATCTCAATGGTCAGTCTTATACTTTATGGCCAGGCAACTGAAAATGATTACAATCTAGCTAATATACATACGAACAGTATACAAAAGAGTCTACGGTTAGACTCAACGAACTGGCGCAATGTGAAAACTACATCACACGGAGCTCTTGCTAGAGATTGAAAAACCAATATACTGGCCCTCTTTCCATGATTACTTTTTTCCAAGCATAACATGACCTCATATATAAATTAACACAAACCATACTAGACAGAAAGAAGAAAAAGAAATTGTTTCCATGACCGGCTAGCAGTATATTTCAAAGTACACTGACTGATGTGCAGTAAAACAAGCTTGTTCAACAATGATGTCTATGAAACTCCCTTTCCAGTAATCAGAAAAAAATTGCATTAATATTTTGACATACTTCTCGAGTTATTTGCCTCCTCTTGGTCATGTCTTCAGGAACAGGATAGCAATTGGCACCAAACGCCTCACAAATTTTCAGTATTTTTGATCTTGCCTGCTCACCTGAAAAGAATACTACGAAGACTATTTTCTCAACCTGCAGACGCAAAAATTGGGTGTTAATCACATACTAAACTATCAACTAGGCCACTTTGTAAGCAAGGAGAAAACAAATAAAAATATGCATGCGCATTAGAGTATTGAAGAAACCATACAGCATAAATAGGAATATAATTCATGGAGACTTTCCTTAATTAGGAAAATAATTCTTAGTGCAACAGTGTAGAAAACTATTTACTGAAATTCATGGAAGAGCAATTTAGAAGAAAGAACGTAACCATTTCATTTGAAGAAGGATCCAAGATTTCCTCATCAGCAACTCCCTGGTGGAAAAGCATATTGCCCCTCGTTGCACGAAATAGCATTCTCTCAAATTGTAGAACTTTGGACTTGCAGATAATGCCACTAATAAATCTTACTCCAGACTGATTTGAAAGTTCTGGTTGCATCTCCTGAAGATTGGAAAAAACCTTATCTCAGATGCATGGCAGATACAAACAATAATTATCTTGCACAGTATCAGTCTAATAGCAAGAAGAATAAATTACCTGTTCAAGTAACGATGCTGTATCTGTATAGTTATCATTGGAGTACACGTTTTCACTTAATTCTGTCTCCTGAGCTGTTGTATAACTTCTACTTGAGACAAGGAAGTCACTAGCCTAAAGTTTCCAGAGTTACAGTTAGCAGAAATGAGAAAAATAGATCTGAAACGGAAAGTATTTCTTGACCAAAAAAAAGGATGACTTTGGTCCAATAGCTACAATTTACTAGAACAAATATGACCATAAAGCTCTTCTCAATGATCATGTACAAAGTTTGGAATGCCAAACTCAAAATTGTAACTTTTTGCACATCAATGATCAAATGAGACTTTAAGAAAAAAAAAATATGACCATAAAGTCCATTGAGTTAATCTGAAGTCTCAAATGCATGGAGGAATATTAATTGGCAACCACCAATGTCAGGATTAATAACAACAGATCAAGTACTAAGAGATCAATTTCTCAACTAACTCTGTCATTTGAGAAGCCATTAAAAGCTTTGCGCATAAATGAATTGATCAGAGATAAAGCATTCCGAAATAAAAGACACCCACTATGGAAGAATAACATAAGAATTCACTCATAAGTTCTCCCTTTGAGTGCTCCAAGGTAGTTTTCACGTCTTTAGTATACCTTCAATTTATTCGATATCTTTATGTTCGCATCCAAGAAAACCAAGTAATGGTTGACACATACATGATTTTGTTACTGTAAAAGCATTACCCAGTACTCATGACTAAAATGGTTTAGTGCAAGGACAGAAGAAACATAATAGATGGTTATTAATGAAAGCCAATACCATGCACATATACATATGAGAAGCAAATGCATAACAAACGTAAGCATATTGATGAAATATTCAAACAACAGTACAAGTCTGGTATGGACCAATTTCTCAAATGTGAACCAGTGCTCATTAATGATATAGTAAAAAAGAGAAGTCAAACTGTACCTTCTGCAATACCATCTTAAACTCAAGCAGCTCATTGTATGATTGCCTTAGCTTCTCGCTATTACCATTCATTTCAATTAACTCGTGTTCGTGCTCTGCAAGTTGTATCTGAAATTCAGAATAAGTCTGCATGAGCTTTTACTCAGAGCGAGAAGTATACAAGAAAACAAATACGCATAAACCCGATTTGGACAATATAGTAGGGAATTCATCTGTCAGCAAGAAGAAAAATACTATAAAGACACCTCCAGTTCTTCAAGTTCAATATCAGGCTGTGAAGCAGGACGCGGAGAAGGCAGCATCCCAGCTTTTTGTATCTGATCTTTGAAAAATCGTAGTTTTCTTGACATCTCTGCACATCTTTTTACCTATGAAAAATCATTCACGATTACAATGAAAAGATAAATATAAACCACTGGCCACCAAATGTTTAGCATGCAACCAAAAAGATGAAAGCGCGTACGGTGTTTAGCAATCAGACGTTTCATGTAAACTAAGGTTGCTTTAAATATGAATTACCAATCACCACACTAGTATCAACCTAGGAATATATGGAATGCTATCATTTAAATCAGATCAATCAGAAGATAAATAACAGCAGAAAAGTTATTTACTGCAAACATTTCCAATATCTTATAATAAACCTCTATATCACTGTATGGTACTGTTGAGACACAATATAATTAGTAATTATAAGTGTTCTCTTTAATATTTTCAGTTTGTAGATGAGATGGTTACATATTTCAAGATGGTATCACAGTAGGCAGAAATCCTGAATTCAAATCTCACTACCACCCAACAACAACATACCCAGTGTAATCAATCTCCTCACTCCCAACCATTATAAAAAAATGGGAAAAATTTACGTGTGCGAGACCAATGAAAAGGAATCAGGTCCGCATGTGAGGGGCAGGTTTAGACATAATATAATTAAGTAATTAAAAGTGTGATCCTTTTGATAGTTTAAGCTTTTACTCTCACACTTCAACAAGAACCATTACTAACCTCGAGTAACTTCACATTACCATTACAAGCTGAAATTGGACAAAATTACTTCTTATCTTGACTAAAGGAATGGACTTCCATCAACTCTCAAGGGACAGTTTCCAGAAAAAAAGTTAATAATGATTATGATTTGTCAAAAAACACAAGCTAAAAGTGATTAACAATTCAACAAATTAAGTTAATGATGGAAACGCATTTCAGTGAGGTAATCACAACTAGAATCCTCGAAATAAAGATGTTGTATATACTATTAGTGTATACCTGGTTTACAAATGTTCTTTGGAAAGGACTTTTATCATCATTTAACTGTCAAAAGAAAAAGTTAGATAGTGAGTACATTCCCACCTAACACTATCAAAGAAGGTGAAGCAGAAAATAATAACAAACATTTGTATTATATACAAAACATTAACCTTAAGTAAGGCAATCAATTGGCCACAACAAAAATCTTTCCTTTAAAACATCAATACAATCAGTACAAAAGCTTTCATTCTCAAAAATATCAGTACAAAAGCTGCACCAAGACAAATCAGTACAATGATATTAAAGTCTGCTTTATTTAAATACGCTTGTTTGGGATTGAGGCATAGTTGTTTTTTATTCGAACACACTTCATTTTGGCCCTTCAAGATCAAACTATTATCATATACTTTTCTTGGTCAGCAATTTCTTAACAACAAACAATCTCGATAGAAGTAAACTGGACTCTGTTTCACTAGCACACCCAGATTTAAAGTGGAATCTATCTTTCAAATACTACCACAAAAGAAAAAAGGAGCCTGCCTTCTACCAACAACATAAGCATCGCCAATTCATGTATTCATAAGCATAAGAAAAAAGAAGCCTGCATATAGATTACATAAGCATCTGTAATTTAGAATATGTATTCATGGTGCCTTTCGTTGTACGCATATCTGGTTCCTTCCTTTCCAAATTGTCCATAAAACACATGCTAGAATGGCTCTCCAGATTTCTTCACCTCTTTGTCTCATACAGATCATCCAGCTGCTAAGTGGCTCTTTTATAGTGAATTGATCACACATTTTATCCCAGAAATGTACAAATAGGGCATCTAATATCTATAAATGAGTTGCCAGATAGAAAACACGTATTAATTCCTTGTATCTATTTTCATTAGCATAATCAGAAGCAGAACCCCCAAAATTTTAGAACTCATTTATCTCCTTTGAGATGTGTTTACAGTAATCAGGATGATTTTTTTTTAAAGGTTGTAAGTAGGATATGTGTTTCGTCAAGCTTAGATATCAAAAGATGTTCCAATCAATAGTCACTGTTCCAGATGTGACTATTGAATTATAGAAATCATCACAACTTGAAGGTTCATAAGCTTTAAGCAGCTACTTCTTCAAACCAAATTCATAAAACAAAGGAAAATGAATGCTGACAACTTCTCATGAGCCCAGATAAGACATTAGGAATTAACAATCTGTTCTCACTTAGGAAGCATGATCATGTGTACGCAGCGAGAGAAAAAGAAGTGCTCTAACAAAATCTGTTTAGGTTTAACATGATATCATCAGCCATCACTCAACTTAAATGAGCGCACACGGTAGATAGAACTACCTTATTTTACCATTTACAGCTGTTTCCATCTAGCTGACTTTGAACATTATAACATTAGTCTATGTTTATTAAGATTAAAAGTTTTTGTGCAGATTGAAAGGATGACAATGGTGAAGAGGCCTTGTAGCATTTTAGGGCTTTGAGAGCATCACAATCTGGTTATTGGTGGGTGGAGGATGTAAACTTAAAGAACTTTACCAGCCTCAAAAGACTAAAGACAAAACTCTCGAGAGATCTGCTCCGTATCATCTGTCTTGTTAAGTTCCACATTTATTAAGTCCCACATTGATTGAGGGAATGGTTGTGGTCTCCTTATATGGTTTAAAAATCTTACCCTTATGAGCTAGCTTTTACGGTTGAGTTAGACCAAAGATCCATTTTTTCACATGGTGTTAGAGCCTGGCCTATTGATCATGTTGTTGTGTTTCTAAATGTTGGCCCCCCATGTTATGTTATCAACACTCCAGTTGTCCAATTTTGAGCATGGAGGAAAGGAGGGTTAAGCTCTACATTGGTCTCAGGAATGGGTTATGGTCTCCTCATATGGTATTGGGCAATCCTCCCCCCGTGAGCTAGATTTGGTGGTTGAGTTAGGTCGAAGGTTCATTTATTCACACTACTCCCTTCCCCCATCCTAATTTATATGACACCATTTCATTTCTATAGAACTTTCATAGCTTTCAAGAATTCAAATTAGTTAAGCCATTCAAGTTTCTCTATCAAACTATCTAAAACTGTCCACTGAAAATTGTCATCTAAAATAATCTGAAATTGTAGTAAAGAAAACAACTCTAAAAAACTATGTTGCTCGGAGTCTTCAAAAATGTCATCGGGTGCGTGTCGCACCCTTCAACAGTAGTGCATATTTGAAGGATTCGACACGGATGCGGCAACATTTTTGGAGAGACCGAGCAACTTAGCAGTGAAAAATATGAAAAGATTATCAAACACAAAATGAACCAGATCTAGTAGCTAGTGATTTATCCATTGCAAATCAAAAATGTGATCAAAACTAATTCAAACTCAACTCATTTTCCACAGCGATCACAACACTTAAGCTCAAAATAAATAAAGATCATTTTTTTATCACTAAATTGCACCGACATCACAAGTCCCCTCTCAACCGACACAAAACAAATCAATCACTCTCGCTTAACACTACCAAAAATTGCTACAACATCACTCATTAGAATATGTTTCGAAGCAACAAAGTGTTGAATCTCAGTGAATCATAACACCATAAAAAAAAAACTTATTGAGCAAATAATAAACAAGGAGAAAGGGATAGATCTGTACATCGCGAAACTGAAGAAGGCCAAGTTGTCCAAGGTAAGTAATAGCAGGATGAGCAGATTCAACAGGAATAATAAGCTGAACAAAAGTCATCTTCTCCGAACGCATCAGATCCATTGGAGGCAAGTTGTCTATGTACTCCATTTTCCATACACCGAAAAAAAAAATTCAAATCTCTTCAGATCTAATCACACAAAAATACACAACTTTTTTTTTCTGGCAATTATATTTTTTTGTTTAGTATTAATGGCGGCACCGATTATGGAATTTCAGTTTGATTTTTTTTTTATGTGCAGAGCCATCACTGAAGGGAACAGGTAACTGCCATGTAAATGGAAATGAATTCTGTTTTGGTTTTAATTATTATTATTTTTAGTGTAGAGAAGAAGAAGGGGATGAAATGGTAAAAAAAATAAAAAAATTAGACATGAAAGTGTAATATAAGCTACGCTACCTTCTTGTCATCATCAAATAGTCAAAAGTAAAATTAATGCGTTCGATACAGTAAAAAATATTTTTTAATTTTTTCATGATATATACTAGAAAAATAGTTTTTTTACCATTTCATCCTACTCCGACTATATTTTATTCTTGATCACCGGTTATGTCAAATAGCTTGCAATTTATTGCTCGTACGTTAACGAATGATTCGTACCTAGGATTTGATCATGGTAATTAGAGTCCTTTTTTTTTCCTTTATTCAGTCTCTTTCTTGTTTTATACGAAGCATATTGTTGTGTAGTGGAAATTCGAAAGTAGTGGTGTTAACTTTTTAAAAGAAAAAATAATTCAAAGGTGAGTGCATTTTGGACTTGAAAAAGGAAACGCAATCTCTAGTGTTATCTTGCACGCTATTTTATGCTGACTAGTTTTTGTTGGATCAAATGTGGAATAGCACAGTTCAAAGATGTGTACAAATTGTAGAATAATGATATATTCTTAATTAGAAGTCACTAACAAAAATGGGCACAAATTCAAATTCAATGAGATTTCAAACTTTTTTCCATTAAGCCATTGGGCTTAAAGGAGACGGATCTAAAATTTAAATTTATCGCAAAGTTGCCAAATGCAATACAGAATCATCTACATTTCGCTCCTTCAGTACCAATATGGCTCCAGGACCAGTGAACCTAGGAGAACAAATATGGGATAGAAAATAAAGATCACAAGAAAAGAAGATGAACTTAGTAATTACACGTATCAAATCGTAGTGTTGCATGATATTTATATTGGAATTTCAGTCATCGGAGAGTGGAACCACCAATTTCACCACCGTGCATCTTTCATAAGAGCGTCTTCAGGTGTTTGCCTGCAATAACAATTAACCCTTAGTAGCGTTAAGTTTTTTTGGGTTGTTGGGTGAGGGGGAGGTCCAGGAAAAACATACAAGATCCCTTGCAAGTTGTCTGATTCGTGCTCTTATCATTGAGTGGCTCAGTCTCAACTAAGAGACAAAAAGTCTGCTACTTTCTAGAATATCTGTCTCCTCTTTCAGTTATTATCCTTAATTTGAGGATTCTCTATCCTCGAGTCCCTTTCTCCTCTTTTCCATATTGACAGTAATTTACTTCCACACGAAAAGGGAAAAAGACAGTAACATTCATACCTCAGGCCACAGGCAAATAAGACCCTTGAGCAAATAAATATTTATTTATTTTGCTAAGAAGAGCAAGGAAAATCTACAAGGGATCTCTGAGAAAAACTCTTCAATATATAAGTGATACCTTGTAATGTCAAGCTATTCCACTATCTGAAGGGTAACTTCCTAAAACTCGCAAAAAGGTAGCAAATTCCTGCAAGGACAAAACAATTCTCATTCTGTGCGCAACTATGACAACCCTTGTGAGTGGTTTTACTTTGCTCCTCCCTGTATGAAAGACCAATAAAATACTAAAACATCAAATGTCTAAAAAGTACCTTTAGATGTCCCAGAGCATTTTGAGCTCTTTGATCAGCCATTGATGCTTCGAAATCAACATAGAAAAGGTAAGGGAAGTACCTGCACACGCATGACATTATGACAAACTATTTTTCTGAGTATAAGATGATACTTGGTAAGAATGATGCACTTATACATAATTTGTGGTATATGTATATGGTGTATGTTATTCGCAGACGACATAGTATTGATCAACGAAACACGTGGTGGAGTTAACGATATACAGGAGATATGGAGATCGGCCCTAAATTCTAAAGGCCTCACGTTAAGCAAGACTAAAACAGAGTATATGGAATGCAAGTTCAATGTCGCATCCGAGAAGGCAAATAGGAAAGTGAGGATTGATACACAACTCATCCCCAAAAAAGGAAGTTTCAAGTATCTTGGGTCTATAATCCAAGAAAATGGGAGAACGACAAGGATGTTGCACATCGTATTGGAGTAAAGCGGATGAAATAGAGGCTCGCATACGGTGTCCTATGTGATAAGAATGTGTCACTGAGACTTAAATATAAACTTTATAGAGTGATTATTAGACAGACTATGGTGTACGAGGTGGAGTGTTGGTCAGTCCAGTACTCGTATGTTCAACAGATGTAGGTAGCAGAAATGAGAATGTTTAGATGGATGTGCAGACATACTAGAAAAGACAAGATTGGGAACGAAGATATACGGAGCAAGGTGGGAATAGTTGTCGTGGTGGACAAGATGCGTGAAGCAAGGTTGAAATAGTTTAGGCATGTGAAGATGAGGAACACACAAATGCCCCAATGAAGAGGTGCAGGAGGTTGGCGATGATAGGTTTGGAGAGGTTAAGAAAAGACCGAGGAAGAATTGGGGAGGGGTGAATAGAGCGGGCATAGCTCATTTTTAGGCTTTAGCTCATCGAGAAAATAACATTAAATAGGAGAGGGTGGAGATTGAGGATTAGGGTAGACAATAAGTAGGCAGTAGAGCATTTTCTCAATTCACAGTGGTAGAGCAGGGTTCTAATCTGGAGCATCTATTTGTTCCCCTACTGCACTATAACTACTATGCTAGCATTATCTTATGCTTCAATTTTATTACTACTGATGTTTCCTTTACTTTGGTTATCTTAAATATTTATTATTGTCAGTACTTTTCTTTCTTCAATATTTTCATCGTACTTCTTTACTCTTGCATTTTTATTTTATTGATAACTGAAGTATCAGCCATCAGGACCAGCTTGCGTGCACCTCAACTAATTCGACGGGATACCTGCACCTTCCACCAACAAAAGGTACCAAACTCTGTCAACCAAGGCTACAACAAATGGGAAGAAATCACATAATATTTTGTCTCGGCTGGGAATTGAACTTGAGACCTCAAAAATGATGTTCAACCCACTTCATTGACCACCAGGCCACACCCTTGGGTGCTTCACTCTTACATTTATTTCAAACCATTTTCTAAAAAAAAAAAATCTTGAGCTGAGGGTCTTTTAGAAACAGCCTTTATACCCCACAAAAGTAAGGGGTAAGATCTGCATACGCCCCACCTTCCCAGTTCCCAGACCCCACTTGTGGAAATATATTGGATATGCTATTGTTGTGTGTGTGTATATATCACCTCGACTAATGGGGTATCTATTACCCTCCGACCAGTACAAGTACCGAGTAATTCTATAGACCAAAGGCTTAGATAGATAGGAAGAAATCACCTAGTGATTTTACTTCTGCTGATTTGAACCTACCTCATGGTTCTCACCACTAAGTCACACCCTTGGGTTACATATTATCAGGAGTATGCATTAATTCTATTCTGAAATTGCAAATGCAAAGAGAAAAAGTTGTATGGTACATACTTTGGAAATCCATCTACACTATCCTCAAGCACCCGCAAAGCCTGCTTTTGCAGTGGACGACTCTCAATCTGAGCCAAGATTTGGTGTTGAAATCAAAAGGTTTAGTATGCATATCTAATGTGTGACGTGAGAAATAACCAGCAAATTTTCAGCAAAGTCGAACTAACCTTGGTAAGGTTAATATTCCGCATGGCAAAAACGGCTAGTGCCTTGAAAAGCACTCCCGGACCTTCATCAAGTGAAAAGACTACACTTGTCTGTCATGATCAATAGATAAGCACAAACCACAGAATTAGGTGAGAATAACT